>PVIR01023195.1:0-27071 GCA_004026965.1 Petromus typicus | reverse complement strand
ATCCTCCTGCCTCTGCCTCCCGAGTGCTGGGATTACAGGCGTGAGCCACCACGCCCGGCACTGTGGTATGTGGTACTGGTTGCTGCTGGGTGTGGGTCTCCACACCCAGTATTGTTATGTGGTTACTGGGGAATCGAACCCGGGCCCTTGCGCTTGCAAGACAGGCGCCAGAACCACTGAGCTAACTCCCCGGCCCATAGTCTTCATACTTTTTAAATTTTCTCTCTTTTTTTCTTTTGAGACAGGGTCTCGCTTTGTAGTTCAAGCTGACCCTAAACTCACTATGTAGCCCAGGTGAGCCTCCAACTCACAACAATCCTCCTGCCTCTGCCTCTTGAGTGCTGGGATTACTGCCCTGAGCCACCAGGCCCAGCACTGTGGTATTGGGGATCGAATTTGGGACTTTGCCCCAGGCAGGCGCTGGAACTACTGAGCTAAATCCCTAGCCCACTTTTAAAATTTTTTATTAGCACATGTTTGCAGTATATAATGATTTATTTTGATGAGATTTATATTTTAAGATGCAATCAGAATGCAGTTAAGACTGTGTTGCTTCTTGTTCTCCTTTCTAAAAGTCTTCTATATGCATAGTGGTAAGACTAGTATTCAAAGAACTGAATTTTCATGTTACTTTTATTTTAACCTGTGTAGTCATTTTCATTCAGTGGACCTGTCACTGTACATCAGATGGAAGCCTGTGAGTGGCCCTGGGTCTCATCTAACTCCCCAAGAGCCTTGTCTTGATGTCACTCTTGGGGGCTATTCTATTAAGCTTTAGTGATTTATATTTCTAAATAACCAGTAGCACAGATGTACTTACATAGCTGCTGTATTTCCTTATGCTAACTTTGTTTTCCTAAGGCATAAATATGTTGTTTACAAGGAAGAATTTTGTTTGTGTAAATATGTTTAATTTATGCATATAAATCTTCTTTTATACTATCTGTATATTTTAATGAAGAGACTACTTTTATTGATGTTTATGTTATCTATTAATTTTTCTTTCTAATTCGTGTCTACAGTGAAACCTGAAATCCTGCTACATCACATGAACAGAAGTTTCTCTCTATCATAGTTATCTAAATTAGGCATTGTGATCTGGGTGTGGTGGTGAGCGCCTGTAATCCAGCACTCCTGAGCCTGAGGTAGATCACTGGGAGTTCAAATCCAGCCTGGGCTACATAGTGAGTTCAACATGAGCCTGAACTACAGAGTGAGACCCTATCTCAAAAGAAGCCAAGTTAAATCGGTAGGTAGCCAGACCAGCAAGCAGGCAGGCGTTATGAGCTAATAATGATGCCATACACCTGTAATCCTAGCACTCAGGGGCTGAGGAAGGAGAATCGTAAGATTGAGGCAAGCCCAGGATACACAGCAACACTTTGTTTAAATCAGTCAGTCAATGGTATTATGATAGTATGATCATAGTTTTGCTAGCATTATTGTACTCACGTGAATTACTGAAGTAATGTATTTCAACCCATTTCTGGCAAACCTTTTAGAGACAAGTCCCAAACTGCAACCCAAAACCTGCTTATTTATCACAAAGTTCCAACACTGCAATTAAACCTGAATGCTGAGGTTTGGTTTAGAAAAAACTTACTTTGTCTTAAAAGAAAAATAACATGTGTGCCATAGATTCAGCACCACTATTTTAACCTCTTTAGTTTGAAAACTCAAATTAATGTTCTTTCGCTATAACCCACTAAAGTGCAGATTTTCGTGACTTGGGTAAAAGGTCCAAAAGTAGGATGTCATATATTGTAACAATAAAAGAATCTTCACCCATAGAAAAAGCCAGAATGCCATCATAAAGCTAATTTTTCAGAATGCTCCAAAAAACTCATTTCTCCAGTTTTTTATCATTTATTAACATAGTCATATATAAATACACTATTTCACTGAGTCTGATTCCTCGATCTTTAAAGTAATTAAGAGTAATAAAAAATTAAGGTATGCAAAGTATGCTAGAAATAGGAAGACAAACATTATATTTTAAACATTATTTTTGTCTCGGTAAAACCTCAAACTTTGCTCATTGTGATGCTAAAAACCAGTGGAAATAGAATATAGTATCCCTTTGGCATCAGAAGGTCAAATGTCTTCGTGCCAAATGGACGTTTCTCTGATATCTATAAAACTGCAGGTCTCATAACAAAGAGGAGCAAGAGAAACTTGGATATTTCTTCTGCATGCCTGCCATTCAGCAATGCCCTTATAAATAAATTTGGCCAGGCTTGATGGCACACACCATCAATTAGAATTAGATTAGAGTCCCTAGTACTCTAGGAGGCTGAGGCAGGAAAACTCCAGATTTGGGCCCAACCAAGACAGCTTACTGGTATAGCAAGACCCTATCTCAAAAAAATTTCTTTAATTTTAAAGGGACTGGGGATGTAAGTTGGTATGAAAGTTTCCCAATGTGGGAAATGGGAAGGGGATGTAACTAAACCTTTGCATTAAGTTCTAGTCTCCCTTGAGTCGGACAGCACGTGATGAAATAATAAATACACAGAAATAAAGCTTAGAGAAGAAGCTCAGCTTGGGCCTGATCTGTGCCACTCCAAGACCCAGACTCAAGCTTGCCTCATCTTTCATTCTACACGTTCCAAAACACCTGGGAGGGCAGGACAGACACCAACAATAGTCCTAGAGAAGTAAAGATTGCCCAGGGCAGGGCAGACACCATCAGTGGTCCTTGAGAAGTTATATAGATCCTAGTGTAGTTCTTCAAGCATCACAGCATGTGGGATTCCCCTGGAATCCCTGTTGCTACCACAGCTGAAGACAAGGGTTAAGTCCCCGAGGTCTACCACAAGCTGGACAGCTCAGCCCAGTCATAGTCTCAGTTGTGCTATTATTTCTCCCAAGTAGGATTGTTCTCGACAACCCAGTACCACAAAAAATAACTTAAAATTTTAAAAATTTCTATAGATTACATCTTCTGAAATGAGTAGAGTTGAATCCCACCTGATTGTTAGCCATACTGGTTAAAGAAATTTAGCAAGCTCTATTTTTTAAAATCCTGTTCTTTACTTTGCAGAAGTAAGTTTAATTAAATCAGCTTTCCCCTTCTGTTTTCATGGACATTGACTGCTACGTGGACAGGACACCTATTTTCAAATAAGACATTTTTTTTTTCAAAGTGCTTGCAAAGTGGATTTGGTACCACTGAACTAAATCCCAGGCACCTCAAATAAGGCTCTTTACTCGTTCTTGTCTTCCTAACGGTCTTGGCCAAGGAACTTCCTGGTTCGGGAGTTGTTCTGGGGAACGGACACCCGGCTCCTTCCTGTGCTCCTTCAGCTGCTGGACCTGGCTTCTCTTGCTCTCGTCCACCCTTTCTTCACTCAGCCACTGCAGGCGTGGACACGGTGCCCCGTCTCATCTCCTGCTGTTCATAACTCAGTTAATTGTCCCTCAACCAATCTCCCAAGTGTATCCACATGTTCCTCTGTCCTTTTCCTCCAGTTTTTCATTCGTTGTCCTCTTGTTATTTCAAAGAACTTAATATTCAGTTTTGCCTTCTCCTTACTCTTTAAGAGAATGTATATGCCTAGAACCTTTACTTGGAGTTGAAAAACATTAGAGTAAGACCTAGTATTAAGAAAAAGGAAAATTAGGGCCGGGGAGTTAGCTCAGTGGTTCTGACGCCTGTCTTGCAAGCGCAAGGACCCAGGTTCGATTCCCCGGTAACCACATAACAATATTGGGTGTGGAGACCCACACCCAGCAGCAACCAGTACCACACACCACAGTGCCGGGCGTGGTGGCTCACGCCTGTAATCCCAGCACTCGGGAGGCAGAGGCAGGAGGATTGTGATGTGAGTCTGAGGCAGAGCTGAGGGCCAGCCTGAACCACAAAGCGAGACCCTGTCTCAAAAAACCTAAAAAAAAAAAAAAGAAAAAGGAAAATTATATAGAAATGGAATGGCCCTAAGAAAGAGTCAGTGTCTCTACTGTCATTCTCTTACTAAACCAAATTTTCCTTTGTCAACTTTTTTTGTTTGTTTTTTTGTGATCAAACTCAGACCCTTATGTTTTCAAGGTAGGCACCTTTGAGCTAAATCCCCAGTCCTCCTTTGTCAACTTGTAAAGATAATTTAACAAGGGCTGAGGATTTAGCTCAGTGGGTTCAGGCACCTGCCTGTGCTTACAGGGTTCCGAGTTGGATCCCCAGTAACCACATATCACAATGCCAGGCATGGTGACACACGCCCATCAGCAATCCGTACCACACACCACGATGCTGGGCGTGGTGTCTCACACCTGTAATCCCAGCACTCAGGAGGCAGAGGCAGGAGGATTTCTGTGAGTTCGAGGCTTGCCTGGCTACATAGTGAGCTCAGGACCAGCCTGAACTACAAAAGTAAGACACTGTCTCAAAAAAAAGGAAAAAAAATTAACAAATACTTCCTATTCAGTTTTTCCCCAGTGCAGTTTAATTGCAGGTGTTTTAAGAATGTGGTCCTCTACTAATCTATTTTTAATGAAAAGTATGTGGTATTTCTGACATTATGAAACTCACCAACCTTTTGCAGGCGGCCTACATCTGACCTTATTTTCTTGTTACCATTTGCGACCTTGCTTTGTTGGGAAAATGTGGTGTAAGCTCCAAAAAACTGACTTATAGATAAAATTCCAAAATAGAATGCATTTGTAATCTAGTTCCAACTGTAATAAACTGGTAGTGAATTGTAACACCATACACAAAAGAAATTTTAGGAGTGCTCTAAAGGATCCACGTGACAACTTTTCATTAGTAGCCACATACAGCTCATTTTGGTAGATGGAATTTTGGTCTTAGCATTGCCATCATCTTCTTAACTCTTCAGAGTTGTAAATAGCCAAGGAAAAAATTCACTCTGAGCCAAAGTTGCCTTACAGGGCCTGAGCCCAGGAGCAGATTTTATTTATTTAGCAGTAGTGATTGGGGAGAGCCCTTTTCTGGCAGCTAATGACCAACTGGAGGACTCATGTGCCCAGGGCAAAGCTGAAGGCCATTAGCCCAACAGGTCATTAGCTGACGAATGCCTGACCCTGAGGTCATTTCTGATATTGTAAACTGAAAACATTAAAGTGGGTTTGTTGGAAAATATGGCTGTGCCAAAGAAGTTTCTTTTTAAGCATTTTGGAAAATGCATTAAACCATTTGTCTTCTTTCATATTGTTTAATTGCCTTTGTTCTGGGACCATTTTCACTGTGCATAGTAACTCAGCCAGAGATCAGAAAACACCTGATAGGGTTTGTCCAGTTTGGTTTTTAAAGAACAGCTTCCCTGTTTACATTATCAGATTAACTATTATATTACCAATAGCAATATAAGGTATACTCCTATTGAGGGCTTATATTTTCATAATTTTGAACTACAGAGCTCTCACCTTTTTTATACTCCCAAAGATGTTATGTAATGCTACAGAAAGAAATGGAAAGGCCTACCAACATAGCTCAGTGGTGCTGTGCCTGTCTGGTAAGTGCAAGGTTCTTAGTTGGATCCCTGGTACTGGGAAAGAAGAAACAGAGTGGTAGGCTTTTTTTTTTTTTTTCTTTTCAATTAGGCATTTAACATTGAACCCCTTATTTTACCTCTCAAGATTCCAAATTCATTCATTCATCTTTTTCTCCAGATTATCTAATGTCATTAATACCCCATTGTAAAAATGAAATTTAAATAGGAAATTTCATAGCCTAGAAAATGTAATCTGTCTTAAAATTACTACCAGATGTTTTAAATACTTTGTGTATTTATTCATTTGATGTTTTCTAAGAACTAGAAAAAGATTTCCTCCATGTAACCCTAATAAATGACAGAGCCTCTGTTCAAATCCAGGCAGCCTGGACCCAGAATTCTCATGCTGAACTAAAGTAAAAAACTAATAAACCAACAAAGGACCATGATATATTTTTGCCAGCAATTCTACAGTTCCCAATCCTGAAATTTATATATTATTTTAAATATTAGTTTCTGAATATTGGAGTAAACATTTCAATATAAACTTCAACCGGGGCTTTGTGAAGTATTTTAGAAAATGACTAGTGAGCAAAAGCATCTTAGTTTTTTTAATTTCCTTCACTGTAAAAAAGGTAGCACCATGTTCATTTCCCAGATTCTTGCCAGTTTTAATATTTCACAATTCTGCTGGGTGTGGTGGCTCACACCTGTAATCCCAGCACTCGGGAGGCAGAGGCAGGAGGATTGCTGTGATGTGAGTTTGAGGCTGAGCTCAGGGCCAGCCTGAACCACAAAGCGAGATCCTGTCTCAAAAAAAAAAATTTCACAATTCTGAGTGTTAAGAGGCTAAATTTGCAATACAGAACCAGATCATGGAAAGGAAATGGAATGATATTTGAGAAAAAATAATGCTAATAAAATCAACAATGTAATAGAGAATCCAAAATCTTTTATACATGTCAGATATAAAGATATACAAGTCTATTTTAGCAATCAAAAGCAGTACCTCTAATTAGAGAATTCACTGCATTACGTGATTTCATCAGTTCATATATTTTAAAAGCCATGAGATAATATGTGAATGTAAATTTCTGGGACTAGTCATTAGGTTAAATGATGATTGCTCAAACTTATTATGAAATAGTTGCAATTTAGACT
This sequence comes from Petromus typicus, assembly GCA_004026965.1. Classification (NCBI taxonomy): domain Eukaryota; kingdom Metazoa; phylum Chordata; class Mammalia; order Rodentia; family Petromuridae; genus Petromus; species Petromus typicus. The sequence continues at coordinate 20,460 of PVIR01023195.1, read as the reverse complement.
AACTAATTGGTATTTGTAACTGAGTAAATATCATGTGCATCATGCAGCACAGATGCCAACTCAGTGGTAGACAGGCTGAGCAAATGCAGGGCTTGGGTTTAATCCCTACCACGTACACATACAGAATAAGCCGATTATATTTCTTTAGAATGTGAAGAATTTCTGATACCCAGAGGTATCATTTATTTGATCCATGGCAGCCAGTCCCAACTTTCTACTACTTCCTTTTTTTGAAAGTGGAAAAAGGATTAATTTTCTAGAACAGAGTACCAGGAGGACCAGTTATTTTTAGGATTCTGTTGAATCATAGATTTTGAAGAGCTGCAAAAGTATTTGGAAAAATACAACTACAGTATAGTCAGGATTTTTGCGCACATGAGTCATACTTTTATTTCTGTGCCTGTCTTTACAGTACAAACTTTCGGTGTCTCTGAACTATAGACATCTGCCTTTCGGTGTAGCCCGACATGAAGAGGAATTCATTGACATGGAGAGTGAATTGTGTTACCCAAAAGATACAGTGGTCTTTGAATTTGCAAGACATATTCATGAGCCTATAAAATTATTGAAATTTTTGCCCTTTGACTAAAAATATTACTGGAGCAAAGCTGAGAGTCAATATTAATGATTTAAATTTACAAGATTGAAATGCATGTAACAGAATATACGTATCCCAAAGTACCTAAGAATGACTTCATCTTAAAGCTGCTTGTTTACCTTCAGCTAGTTTACGTGTTTGGTATAAAACAGTAATGAATTAACTTGTATTAGTCAGCTTTTTGTTGCTAGGATCAAATACACGACATACACAGCTTAAAGGAGAATGAGTTTATTTGGCTCACAGTTACAGAGGGTTCCAGCCATGCTTAGCTGGCTCCAAAACAGACATATTATGGCAGAAAGACATGGCCAAGCCAGCTGCTTCATTCACGGCAGCCAGAAAGCAAGGCATAGGAAAAAGTGCCAGAGACCCCAGGTTAAACCTCCATAACACACCCAGACACACCCAAAAGTGTGCTGTACTAATCCCATAGGCAGCTCCAAGCCGATCAAGTTTACAAGGAGGTTTAACCATCATATACCTTTCAAAATACGATATGATTCAGAATAATACTGTTTAAATTGCTTATCCAAAATGTAGGGCACCATACATACAACTTATATGACTAATCAAAATCTGATCTGTCTATGATATGTATTTGCAAAATACAGGATAATGTTTCAAATCACAGACCACTTCTTGTTCATTGGTTGGGATGAAATCATTATCAACACTTTCTAAAAACAGAATGCAGGGCCAGGGGTGTAGTTCAGAGGTACAGTGCCTGCATGGTAACCCTACAGTCCTGAATTTGATCCCTAGTACCAAAAAGTAAATAAATACAAGAAAAATTGAATGCAGTGGAAAATAGAGGTGTGATTAAACAATATTTTTGTTTGTTTTGAGACAAGAGTAGTTGAGGCTGGCCCCAGTCTCACTATGTAGCTCAAGCCAGTCTCCAACTCATAGCAATCCTCCTGCCTCTGTCTCCCAAGTGCTGGGATTACAGGTGTGAGCCACCATGCCCTGCAACAAGATTTTTTTCTTAATGTGCGTCGCAACTTTAAATTTTTATATGACTTGTGTGAGGCACTGTTCTAGCCAGCAGCAGCCTTGCAGTTGACATCACTGAGAAAACCCCAAGGTGGGGCCGGGGAGTTAGCTCAGTGGTTCCGGTGCCTGTCTTGCAAGCACAAGGACCCGGGTTCGATACCCAGTAACCACATAACAATACTGGGTGTGGAGACTCACGCCAGCAGCAACCAGTACCACATACCACAGTGCCGGGTATGGTGGCTCACGCTTGTAATCCCAGCCCTCGGGAGGCAGAGGCAGGAGGATTGCTGTGATGTGAGTTTGAGGCTGAGCTCAGGGCCAGCCTGAACTACAAAGCAAGACCCTGTCTCAAAAACCTAAAAAAAAAAAAACCCAAGGTGAAAAAGCAGTAAAAACAAAATGGAGGCTACTAGTCACATTAAAAAAAAAGGGGGGGATGGGAATCTTGGGTGTAGCTCAGCTTCCTAGCATGCATGGGACCTTGGATTGGATCTCCAGAATTTAGAAGACTAAGAAGAGACAGGGAGGGGAGGGGGAAATTATAATTCTTTCAGTTCATTTAGAATAACTTGTAACAGTGCCACTAGTTAAAATTCACTGAAAGTGTGATATCCAGAATACAACCACCTTTATACTTTTCAGGAATTCCCATATTAGAATGCAGAAAACAGAGCAACCAAGTGCTATTCTTGCTAACAAGAATGCCTTTGTCTCAGGAGTAAATGTTCACTTTTTAGTGCTGCTTACAGTTGCTGGAGTAACGCAAACTACTTGACACAGCCATTGTCCTGTTGAACCTCATAAAAAACACATCTTTTTCCTCTTGACTTAAGCATTTTAAATTATGTACCTCTTTTTCATGAACCTAATTATTGTTTAAATTAATAAGTAATTATCCTACATTAGTATATGGCAATTAGAGGGCCAAACACCATGCGTCTTCAAAGGGTAACTCAACCTTTGGATTACTTTTCATTACTAGAACCCATTTTTGGCTAGTTAACTGTATCTCAAAATTGTCATGAATAAAAAATTTACATAGCTGAACTTTTAGCTGTTTATGATCATGGAGCTTATTACTGATAAAACTCAGATATTTCCAAAAAGAAAACAACCCATGGCCAGGGAGTTAGCTCAGTGGTTCCGGCGCCTGTCTTGCAAGCACAAGGGCCAGGGTTCAATCTCCAGTAACCACATACAATACTGGGCATGGAGATTCATGCCCAGCAGCAACCAGTACCATATACCACAGTGCCAGGTGTGGTGGCTCACGCCTGTAATCCCAGCACTCGGGAGGCAGAGGCAGGAGGATTGCTGTGATGTGAGTTTGAGGCTGAGCTCAGGGCCAGCCTGAACTACAAAGCGAGACCCTGTCTAAAAAAGAAAAGAAAACAACACATATATTTAACTAGACAAGCAAGCTGAACTCCAAAGGGCTGAGAAGGCTGGCTCGAGGTCTTGCAACTCACCCTTATATTAACTTTCTAAGAGAGAAAACACATGTCCTTTTAGTTTCTCAAAGTCCTTTATCCAAACAATAAGTGTATCCTTTATAAAGAACAGCTAGTATAATAATAAACTGTAAGCATAAAATGTAATAAACTCGTTTATTAGCATTTATTTAGACATGGTCCTATAATGATTTGGTTTTTTGTTTTGTTGTTTTGTTTGCCTTTGTGGTACTAGAACCTAGGGTTGCTCAACTTTTGAACTATTGTCTGAACTATCCTTATAAAAAATTTCTAATTTTGCTCTGGAGATTTAACTCAGTGGTGCCGCCACCTGCCTTATAAGCACAAAGCTGTGAGTTTGATCCCTGGTACCTCACACATACACACACATACACAATAATAATAATAATTATAACAAAGTGTCACTAAATTGCTCAGGTTGGCCTCAGACTTGCATTCCCCAGCCTGCCAAACAGCTGAGATTATAGCTGCATGCACCACTGCATCCAGCCCCACGGTATAGAGTAGCATTTTAATCACATAGATCTATACTTATATTCATTAGTTAAAGAAGTTACAATTTAGAGCTCTTGTTTGGTAATGCCTTAAGTTGTGACTCTGGCCTGATGAAACCAGTTTCACTCATACAGTCTAGGCACATTGGAGACTATTGGCAAGTGTTTTTTACATGAATACATGACCCAGTATAAAATTAAATCTCAACACCTTATATTCAAGTCATTTTCCTGACCTTATGGACCTATTTCTTTTAAATTATATTAGTTGCAACTTAATACTTTCATTAAATTCACTGAATTTTTCTGAAACCTTTTTGATAAAATGTTACCAGTAGTTTATAAGGCTATGTATCAGCTGTTCTAAATTAAAAATTAAGATTATCAATTTGCTTAGTTTCTGCTGCACCTGTCCTCCTGGTAGTGCCATTTCTGTCTCTGCTGTCCCCCCTAAGCCAGAAAGAACTTCCAGCTCAGTAGAACAGATTGTCATTCCCTCCCACAAATACGCGAGGCCTTACACATTTGGCAGGATTGAAAAGGCTCCCTTCAGACCGCCGAGTGAGACGCTGCCTCCAGAACTGCTATGCGTTAGTGGTGTTTATTGCTACAGACCTTTCATCATTGTCTTCATTAAACCCGGTTCTTGTGTGGGAGGAAGGAGTGGAGAGCCGTTCTTCCTGTGACTTCAGCCAGGCGTTATCGAAGCCCTCATTTATATTCATCAGCATGCAGAGCCGGCCTCATCTGGGCAGTCTTTGCCCAGGTGGCGACTGAGTCGATTTCTCCCTTGTTTGGCCTCTGCTCCTGCTCTCCGCGTTCTTCGGAGTTCGATCTCCACTGAGGCTGCCAGCCGGAAGCTCTGGCTGAATCCTGGCGACTAATTTACCTGCATTGAGATGGTTTGCTGAAACCCAGTTTGCAAAAGTGCCTCGCAGATGTTACAGGAGGGCAGCTCTTACCCAGGCCCTCCCTGCCCTACCCTGTAGCACACGTCTCCCCATCTTCCAGGTGTCCTGCGTCGATTTGTCCAGAGAGGAGCTAACCAGAGTGCGGCACTAACTGCTACGTGTAGGCTTCATTCCCTATGAGTCCTCCATGAGATATTTTTCTATAAGATATTTTTCCATTAATATAGATCTCTGAAGAGAATATACTAAATTAATCTTTTGCCCCTCCTAAAATGGATAGGAAAGTTTACTCCTACCCAAGAGTGTTTTTACCTTTGCTACCATACGTCACTGTCTCTTTCTGGGAGTAGAGGAAAAGAGCGCCGTAAATGTGTGTGTAATTAAGGCCGTTAGCACCGCAGATGCGCACGTGTAAACTCGACTGTTGTCTTGGCTAGCAGCTGTTCAAGAAAGCCTGACGGTCCTGTATTCATTTGCCTCCTGAATAGCGTGATGGATCACATGTTGTTTTGCTATTTGATATTGTAAAAACTGTCTCTAAAATAACCTTTGAGGGCAAATTTTCAAGAGAAAATCATCAATCTGTAATAGTCTTCAGAATTTTATATGCCAAACAAACTGCTAGTCAGCAACCTTTATAAAGGGAATTAAAATTCAACTACCTTATTAAATGAACTCATACTGAATTGAGCTTTAACTGAGCCACATTCTAGTTATGATTTGTCCTGAAGATGTAATTGTATTTTACTTTTAATTTAGAATAGGCACTCTTCTGTTCAAACCAGAGTGGTCTGGGATCCTCAGCATCCCCAGCTCTGCTGACCCTCATCTGTCAGTGCTGATGGAACTCCTGAGTCAGTCACTGAGACAGCCACCGCCCTTCAACACGAAATGCTCCCCACCACTTGGGATCTTGCTTTTGCTGATCCAGAGACTAGTTAGTGACTGAAACGTTCGCTAAGTCAACTGTGGACGTAGCTTAGCTTTGAAGCCTCTTGGAGACTAAAACCAGTAAGTGCTCCTCCCCATCCTCCAAGGAAGCAGGTATATTGTTTTATCTGATTGTAAAAGCAATACAATAAGAAGATGTAACACGTGGTACAGCACATTGAAGCAATTTTAAGTGTAGCTGTTATAAACTTCAGCTGGTCATAAAGAGGGGGCTGGGTAAGGTTAATTGCTGATGTGAGCACTAAAGCCCTCTAAGTGAGGCTGGGAGGGTCGTGGAAGTGTGGCCTTGGGATTTTAATGGCCCTGGCCCTTCCGCTTGGGCTCTGGGCCACTGTCTGCTTCCCAGCGACCATCAGTGAGCATTGTGCTCTTCTGCCATTGTGTTTCAAGCCAGCTCGGGCTAAAAGCATAAGCCAAATGAAGCCTCGCCTCCTTTAAATTGCAGGTGTCATGTATTTTGTCCCAAAGACAGAAAAGCTGGCTAATAGAGAAAGGTAGAAGAACAATTATTTAACTAAAAATACACTAGAATCTATCATGTGTATATTATCACTATTGTCATGTTTTTCTCTTTCAGCCTTTTGTTTTTTTGGGGGGAGGGGGTTTTGTTTGTATGTTTGGGGAGTTTTTTTTTTTTTTTTTTTTGCGACAGGGTCTCCTATTGTAGTTCAGGCTGATCCTGAACTCAGCCTCAAACTCAAAGCAATCCTCCTGACTCTGCCTCCCAAGTGCTGGGGTTACAGAGTGCTAGGATTATAGGCATGAGCCACCACCCCCAGCATTGATTGCTGATGGGCTTGAGTTGTATGTGGCATGTGGTATGCGGTTACCGAGGACTGGACTCGGGACCTTGTGCTTGCCAGCCAGGCGCTGGAACCACTGAGCTAAATCTCTGGCCACTCACTTTTCTTTTTAAAATGCCATCTTATACTATTTTGTATCCAGCTTTTTTCTCCTAGGAATATGTTACAAATGTCTTTGGACAGCAACTCGAGGGTTATTTATGGTCATTGTTCTTCTCTTACCACAGCCTGCCTCTCTCAATTTCTACTTTTTTGTTTTGTTTGCAGTGCTGGAATCAAACCCAGGGATTCTTGCCTGCTAGGCAAGCACACTACCAACCGAGCCATAGCCCCTGCCTTCTATTTCTGTTTTTTATTAACACAATTTAGTTTAGCTCAGGGATTAGGCATCACAGTACTTTTGATGAGAGTAGTCATCATAGTTTTTTAACAACAATAAAAAGGAAATCACTGAATTATAATCACTCTTGCTAAAAGGTAAAGGAGCAATTTTGTATTCCTTTGACATTGGTGAAGTTTATCCTTTATATTACCCATTTAATAAATTCATTGTAAAAATCAATTATATAAGAACTGTAATTGTACCAAGGTTTAGATGCACCTGGGTCCTATGGGTAATGAATGTAGCAGGAGAGACCAGTGGTTTGCTTGAGAGGAGCAGTGCATCTGCGTTGTACACACACTGCCCCATGTTGCAACTCTCTCCCTGTGGGCTGTGCACCCATGAGGAGGGCAGGTGCTGGGAAGAGGTAGCCTGTAACCAGCGTTTGAGAGGACTGCAGAGCTGCTGCCTCTACTTCCCAGAACTGTAAGAAAAGCTCAGAGCTGGGGAGGCAGTATATGGACACTGCTGTAGAATGCAGTTTACATGACACAAATTGAAGAAAAGATTTTACATTTGCAACTGCCAGAAACTTTGCTGCTGTTTAATTATTCTTAAAGATTAATAAAATACCCAGAGATGTAGCTCAATGGTACCACACCTACCTTGCAAGCACAATGGCCTGAGTTCCATCCCTGGTACCGCAAAGGAAAAAAAAAATTACTAAAATAAACTTTGTAATATTGATGTTGACAGTTGTATAACTTGAAACTGTTTCAGGATACAAAATGCATATATCAGAGATCCCAGAGTATGCTTAAAATAGTCTTTCATGAGCTTGGTGTTAAACTAAAGATTGCTTTCTTCCAAAATACTTAGGCACACGATTTGAAAAACACTGCAGTCTTGGTTTCTATGCTATGACCTTCATCTACCCAAGACTTTTACTACTACTTTTACATCCAGAGTAATAATCTAGAAGTATAGAAGAATAGTACTAACTGAGACTTATTGCTTCAAATTCTCTTCTAAGGTCTCTACATATTTACTAAATGAGCCCAAAATAAAAGACAATAGGAAAAACAAAGAAGAAAAAAGTTATTCTAAATCCAGTATGATGAGTATATCTAAAAGAGTACCTTGGCCAGGGATTTAGCTTAGTGTTTCCAGCATCTGCCTGGCAAGCACAGGCCCTCAGTTCAATCCCTGGTAACTACATACCACAATGCCAGTCGTGGTGACTCACGTGTATAATCCCAGCACTCAGGAGGCAGTGGCAGGAGGATTGCTGAATTTGAGGCTCACCTAGGCTACATAGTTCAGGATCAGTCTGAATAACAAAACAAGACTCTGTGTCAAAAAAAAAAAAAAAAAGGTATCTTGACTTTGTATAATGGTCTTATGTGTTTTACATGAGTTTTGGCCTGTTATTCTAGCTACTAACCTGTATTTATAATAATTAACTTGATAAGAACTTATAAAATGATGAATTAATCTGTTGTTTGTAGAAAAAAATCTTTTTAAAAAGGGTAGCGGGGACGGGATAAAAGAGAATTCAGATGTATTATGTACATACCAAGTCCGCAATAATGAGTGTAATCATTATATTCTGTAAACATGTACTAATAAAAAAATGTTTTAATGCTCTATATGTTTATCCACTAGAGAAAGAAGCAATGTGGTCAACTAAGGCCATTATTTGTTTGATACTACATGACAGTCAAGCCTAATGTCATTCTGAATTCATCATATACGTTCCCAAGCATTAGAACCCTTCAAGGATCAAAATTCAGTAATGTTGTCCTTAGCTGATCAATGAAAACTTCCTTCCTGATAAGTAGGCTGGAGACCAGCTTTGAGTCATAGTGCTTTAAAACATGAAAAAGATTTTATTGTCATTTAAGTATTAGAATGAAGTAGGGCTGGGTACAGAAAACTTCACAAATTAGTAGATTTCAAATTGAGGGAAAGGTCCATGTGAGCATGAGCAAAGATTTTTTTCAACAAAGATTACAAAAACTTTTCATGTTTACATGCCTAATTATAAATAATAAGATCTGCATTTGTAGTAGATCAGAATATTAGGACTAGAGGAGGCCTTAAGGGTCATCTTTTGCAGCTCCTCTCCTTTCTTAATCCCTTCTTCTGTTTGTTGCCTCAAAGAAGTCAAAATCTTTGTCCTTAATGGTTATCTTGGCTGTACAGGTGTATTTCAAAGTACGGCCATTTATAAATTATGAACATCTAATTCAGGCCTGCCAGTATTTGCTAATAACATTAAGAGAAAGAGTCAGAAAACAAAATGATTTTGTTGCTTCTACCTAGTCTGGATTTCAAGGGAGAAAGGAACACTTTGGTTATCCAGAGCCAGATCTACTGGTAAAAGTTCATGCTATCGTTTTGACATTTCGTGTTGAATTTTCTCTTTGTAAATCCCTCTTCACTTGACCCATGCTCTCTCAGAGCTCAAACTGTTTCAAAACCATAACATTTCTTAGTGAGTGATTGATCTGTATTATATGTCCAGCCATCAGGAGGATCTTGGGATGTTGCTTGTATAAACTGTAATTCAATCCAATACTGTGCATTTAGTTACAGTCTTTCATAGACCTATTGGTGATATTTGATACTCCTGGATTTGGGAATAGCGCTTATCTGATACCTTGGGGGAAAAAATCCATTCATTTTTCTCTCTTCCCCACTTAAATAACTCAACACATCTGGTAACACTGTAGGATCATTGTCCTTCTAGTTTCTCTGCAGCTCATATTGCTACAATATTTCTTAAGTATTTAGTTACCAAAAGGACAATGTGATTTAAAAAAATACATGGTATAGGTTTTATAAATGAACCCATCTACAGAGGTAGAAAAAAAGTATCCCTTTAATCAGTAAAAATTTCCATGTCAGTGGCCCTGTGTAAGTTACACAGTATGAATGTAAATAGAAAACTGGAGATAAATGCCCTTGTGTTAAATTTTAAAGCAAATCTTTCTACAAATTAATATAATTTGCCTCTAAGAAAATGTTTATTAAATAACAGTGACCTGAAATTAAAGTATCTTGTTGTTTGGGTCAGTATCCTTTGGCTGAATAATGTCTTCAGTTACAAGAATGATAAAAGCTGAAACAAAATCCTTTAATTCAATCAGCACTAAGCTAAATTTTAGGAAGCAAAGAGTAAAAATCAGAGACAAGACTGCATAATGTGGGAAGTTAAATATACCAGATACTAAGGCTTCGTAAGAAGCGGACAGGGTTGCCTTGAGGGGTCCTTGTTTGAAATGCTGCCTGGAACATTGTCATGAACAGCACTATTTTATCTTCTGGGATGAAGATGTTTTATGCCAACAACTGTAAATTGTGCAGTAGTTCCAAAGAGACCATTTACTGTTTTCTGCTTGTTTTACATTCTGGAGCAAGTTCAAAGCTTTTGATTTTGCTTGATTTTCCTTTTAAAATAGTCCAAGCCTTGAAAATAATACAGGTTTGATGAATATGATCTCAGTATTACAGCTCTGTAAAAATGTTTGGTGTTTATGGTACATTTGACCCCAGGGTCCAACATCAAATATATCCACAGTAGATTTTAAGTGTAACAGAATGAACACATTTGAAAGACTAACCATTCTCTTGCTGTTGCTTTTCTTTCTATATTAAGTATGTAGATTAGCCTCATAATGGTTCCCAGAAGGAGAATCCTGAAAAATTATCCACCTGACAGAAATAAACATGCAGAAAATAAATTGAGTTAAGATTTCATTTGTTACCTGAAATTTAAGCTTATGTTCAATACGGTTATTACTAGATTTTCATGTATATTAGTTAAGTGCTGTGGTTATAAGACATTCTGGCTAGAATTATTACTGAGAAAAATTGGATCCCAGCTTTAAAATCCAGGTGGGCAATGTCATTTTCCAGAATCTTCACAGTAACTCTTTCTGTTGTTTTTAAATACAGACTCTGCCTCCTGAGGTAAAATAATTCTTTTCTTGTTTTTTAGGTCGTAGAACTTATAGCAAGTGCTCTCATGGACTTGGTACAAGGCGTATACCACGAAAATTCTACTTCAGCCAAGGTAAAGGATTTCTGACCTATTGTAAAATCTTAGGTTAGAATGCCTCATGGCAGAACTAGAAATAATGAGCAAACATGTCATTGTTGTTTTTTGTGTAAACTATACACGACTTCTTTTTTGTTTTTTGTTTTTTTTTTAGATTAGCGTTTTGGCCACAAATTCATGACCATACGCTTAGTACACAGCAGATTTAGCCAATTAAAACAACCTCTTCTCCTCTGGCTGGATTCACAGTCTGTTGTCTACAGCAGCTCAGGAGACAACGGGCTGCTTCTGGCTGGCAATAGCACGGTCACAAGGCTGGCAGGCGGGCAGGCTGGAGGACAGCTCCAGCTGAGGCAGCTGGACCCAGTCTTCCCCAGAGCAGGGCCCCCGTGTCCCTGAGGAGTGGACCATGAGCTGCAGAGCACAGTTGTTGGAGAAGCTGGGGTAGGGGGGAATGCCTTCTGTTAGAGCCAAGATACAGAAGTGACTGCTTCTTAGAATCTCCGTGATAGGAAGTAGAAGAGCGTAGCACAATTGGATTACTTTGATTAATTTTACAGGTCTAGAATTAAGGTTTTTGACTCATTTAGCAGGGCAGCTCGAGAAAGGCTAGGTTTTATTTCTTTTAAATACAGTTATTTCATTTCCATAGGAGATTAAGTGTGAAGTAATTGCTTCATTGACCACCACCGTCATTTAGTATGGTATATACTATTATAAGAGATTCCTCTCTGAGGGCTTCATTATTCTAACTTCTTCTGTATTAGCAAGATTTCACTCAGTGCAAATTAAAAAAAAAATATGCATGTGTGCACAGCCTGAGCATTAACATTTCCATCTGAAAAAAGAAAGACAAATTTTACTAGAAGCAAATATAGGTCATGAGCAATTTGAATACAAAATTTAAATTTTAAAAGTATAACTGAGGGAATCTGGGTGGTTCAGACAATGCTTAGTGATATGAAAAAGTCTTGGACATCTGCTAACTTTTGGTTCAGGAAACCACAGTACGAAGTAGACACAACTAACCTCACCCAAGCAGCATGTGGGTATGTGAGGGACCAGATGAGGGACCTCAGAAGACCCACTTTGCACAGTCCTTCAAAGACAAGCAGGTTTCTCTAGTAGGACTTAGAGTTGAAGTCTAATTGTAAATGGATGATTTCTGGCCTAGTTCCATGCTTAAAAAGTCATCTTGTAAATATAGTATGATGAGAGGATGATAGCTAAGTCATCTTATAAATATAGTATGATGAGAGGATGATAGCTAAGTAAGTACCTAACTGTATGGCGAATGATTTGATCTTCATAGAAATCCTGAGAGCTGGGTATTACTCCAAGGCTATACCTTTTTATAGATAGGAAAAATAATTAAATAATTTAAAATGATTAAATAATTTTCCCAAAATCATACAATTTGGTAGCTGACTTTCTAACCTCTTACTCTGCTGCTTCTCTATTTTAATGAAACCTGATTTAGTAGCATTCATCTGCCATACCTGAGGTCTCACCATATGATGATTACGGTGGCCTATTTGTGCATTTAAGGTATTGCTTTCCTCTCTAGTATTTTAAAGTTGTTCAACTTAGCTCCATGTATTAGGATTTTATATTTAAATATCTGTAAATGTTTAAGTAAAAGTATTTTTGTTGGTTTCTGCTCTCAATTTATCCAGCCTTATAAACTCTACTATAACGAGCCTACTTCATCAATCGCTTTGTGAACATTTGTTAAGTACTTTTCACATAGCAGACAGACCTAATAGCTGCAACAATAAATGCTTACATAGCACTTTACAGTTTACTTAAACATTTTTTATTTACAATCATCTAAGCTGGAAAAGGATCAGATTTTTTTGGTATTCTCATTTTATAGAGGAGAAACCTAAAATTCAGAGGTGACAGATACTGCGCTTTGTCAGGGTCAGGGTTAGGGAAAGCATAGTATCTGAAATTGGTTAAATGCATGTTAGAGTATTCAGTCTGAACCCATGTTTTTTACTCCAACTTCCATACTTTTTCTAATATAATGTGCTGCTACTTCCTGGGAAAGAGAAAAGAGGAAGCAGCACAGACTGAAGAACGGTTGATCATTCTGGAACAGCCACTGCGCAAGCACCGTTTGCTCACTAGCTAAGAAAAATTTACTCAGAAGAATCTGTAGTGATGCTTTATTCACTTGGCCTCTTTCCCTGCCTTCTCCTCCAAAGATGGCCCCTTAAAGCACTTGCCTCTTTTTTAAGCAGTTAATTTTCAGAATACAATATAGGCAAGCCATTGAAGGGCTCATTCTATTTAATACTGGAAATAGAAATGCATAGTTGAACTGCAGCAGGGAGAATGCTTCTGCTGCCTCTGTTTGTACCCCAAGTCCAATTTAGGTTAACCACATTTCCCTTCCTAACCAGAAAAATTCTGCACCGCCCTCCAAGTGTACTTGCCATGGCCATGACTTTTCAGTTAGGTTTTTCTAACTGGGCCCAGGAATCACTTGAGAGGTAGGGTTTGCGAGTTACAACCCCTTGGTGTCGTAACTGCGTGTTCTGGAAGCTCTGGAAAGAAGCCACAAATGAAGGTCATGTGGGAAGTAAGGGGACCCTGTGGGTTTCTGTTGCACGGTGTCCATAGACCTGGGCCAATTCGGTGCACAGAAGAGTTGCTTTGTGATTTCAAATAAGCTATAAACCACTTCATCTGGCGAGGGATAAGAGGATACAATCGAGTTCTGTCTTCTACATGGCAACTTGATGCAGTGATAGAGAATAGGCAGTATCCTTCTGTGAAGCAGGTATGTGTGACAAGGGTCGATGCATTAAAGCAAAGCTAGAGGAATTGCAACTAGACATATTAGAATCAGCTTCTCCGAGAGGTTTGTAATTACCTAATTCTCCTTAAATGTATGTGACTTCAATTACTAATACTGCACAGAGTAGGTGAATTTTGATCCTGAAAACAACCAGAATAATTTAGAAAATCCATTCTTTTTTTTTTTTTTCTTTTTTAGGTTTTTTGAGACAGGGTCTCACTTTGTGGTTCAGGCTGGCCCTGAGCTCAGCCTCCAACTCACATCACAGCAATCCTCCTGCCTCTGCCTCCTGAGTGCTGGGATTACAGGCGTGAGCCACCACGCCCGGCACTGTGGTATGTGGTACTGGTTGCTGCTGTTACGTGGTTACTGGAGAATCGAACCCGGGCCTTTGCGCTTGCAAGACAGGCGCCGGAACCACTGAGCTAACTCCCCGGCCCCCAGTATTTTTACATTTTAACAAAATTGACTTTGGGTCCACGGACCAAAATATCTAAAACATACACATATGTTGTTATTATTATAACTTCTTTTCCGATTCAAAAAGCAAGTATGTATTCATTAAATAAAAATGAAAACAGAGAAAGGTCAAGGCAAGTAAAAATTATTTATGTACCTGTCTCCTAAAAATGAATCATGGTGATTTCTTAGTATTCTTTCTAGATTCATTTGGTTTTTCTTTTATTTTTGAGTTGAGTTGAGCTATATGCTTAATATCTTGATTTACCTCTTCATTGAAAGTTTTCAAAGCTATAATTCTAATGACTGATTTTCTTCATATTACCACTGTACTGTAATTTACTGAACCATTCCTCAATGCATAGATTTCTGTTTACATCTTTTAACCTAAGTACATAATATTGATGTTTTATACTAGTTGCTTAAAGAAATCGAGCATTATTTGAAAATAAGATTTGCAAATCAAAACATCTGAGTACTTTCAGTGTATCCCTGTACAGAGGAGGATTATTACCCTTAGACAGGCCTACTTAAAGAACTGGCCCTTGACAGCATCTGGAGACTTCAGTGTAGGACTGTTCCTACCAGTCCCAACTGATAGTGGCAGTTTGCAGTGCCTGCGACGGTTTGGATCTAAAATGTGCCCCAACATGCTCGTATGTCAAAGGCTCCATCTCCAATATGCACACTCTTCAGAGGTGGGAGCCCAGAACAGTGACTGGATCAGGATGGTGCTGTTTTCATCGGTGGATTGACTCACTGATGAGTTCATAGCTGAATGAGCAATGAGGAGGTTGCCCCTCATGGAGGAAGTGGGTCAGAGGCCATGCCTTTGACAAGCACACTTGTCCCTGTCCCCTTCCTCTCTGACCGTTTCATCTTTTCTGCTTCCCACCTGATCAGCCGAATAGCATCGCCTCACCGAGCCTTGTGCCACAATGCTGAGCCTCTCCATGGGCCTGCAGCAGTAGAGCCAGTCAGCCATGGGCTCAAACTCTGGAAACAGCCGAAGTATACTCTCCCTCCTTTGCATTGTTTTTCTCAGGTACTTTGTTACAATGACAGGAAGCCAACATGCTACCTAAACTTTCTGTGCCTAAAAAGGTTTGCGCAGAACACCGTCTTTGCTCCTGGAAGTCTGAAATGCTGGGAGATGGCAGGCAAAGAGCCCTGATGTAGACACAGAGCAGTGACCCTCCCACAGGTCTCCCCGCAGACCACACTTGACAGACAGTCTCACAGTTTACAGTGAGAAGGACTAAGCACATCTAGCAGACTACGGGAAGCTTGTGTCCTGCTTTGCTTCAGCCTTCATGCAGTGTGACTCTTTTTCTTTGATGTTTGGTTGTTGCTGTTCATAGTCTTTCTCTGTAATTTTTTGAGTTATAACTTGTGATTTTGACTTACATGCTGCCTACCATACATCATCCTAGTCGTCAAATCTAGGATTGTCACCCAGGAAAGTGAGCAGGTATTGAAGAGAAAGACAGTCAGTTCTCTTGGGCAGAAATTTCACTTAACAGTCACTGAAATTACAAAATCGATTCTATTTTTTTCAAGCACAGATTATGTTTTCAGTACTAGTAGATTATGAGGAATGTCATGATGTTTTTGTTGGACCAGATAACTGCTGTTAATTTATTTGTCTTGTTTTTATGTGTATCTTCTTTGGATATCAGATAGCTTTCAAATAAAAATACAAATTTTAAAACTCAGTCCAAATGTGATCATAATATATTCCTAAAATGTACCAATAAGTTCAATTTCTTTAAAAAAAAAAAAGTTCAGCCCATAAGAAAGTTTTAGATTGTCTCCTATCTGCAAAGCCCTCTGCCACCATTTAAAATATAATAAAAACATGACCATGATGACTTTTGCCCATTGAGAAAAATGAGAGGAAGGAGAGGAATCAGAACAGGCGCCAAAGAGCCAGACATGGAGGCTTACACCTGCGATCCCAGCACTTGTGGATGGTGAGGGATCAGGGGCCCCAGAATGGAGAGCTCGTAGCACATTTAGTAATGGGAATTAAAAAGGGCTTGGTGGTGTTTAGATGAAAGAGTTTCAAGACAACTGAGACAGCAGGCCTGGTTCTCTAAGATGCTTAAGAAGGAGGCTGCAGCTATTCTTCTGCTTTGTTGTTTGTTTGTTTGTTTGCTTGTTTGTTTTGAGACAGGGTTGCACTCTGTAGTTCAGACTGGTAGAAGCCCAGAAATAAATATTAAATTAATGATATAAAAAGGCCTATAGCAATTAGTATGACACATTTTTCTCAACTTCTTGGAGAGCTATATTAATGTATAATAAACTAAATATATTTTACTATCTGATCTGTAATCACAATTAAGATAATAAAAATAATCCATCATCCCCACTGGTTTTATTACACCCTTTATAATCCTCCCCTCTGTACTAGGCTACTGTGATTCTTAAGGAAGCTTCTTTCACTTGATTTACATTTGGTAGAATTTTACATAAATGGAACTGTGCACACAGAATAGATAGTCTTTTTTACTGGCTTTTTTACCTCCCTTAGTTATTTCGATATGCTTGCATATTCTATTTATGCATAGTTTATTCTTTTTCTTCAAATTATATTCCATTTTAAGGATATACTGGAATCTGTTTACCTATTGATGAACATTTGAAATGTATCCAGTTTGAAAGTATTACCCAAGGGCCAGGGATTTAGCTCAGTGATCCCGGCGCCTGTCTTGCAAGCGCAAGGAGCCGGGTTGGATCCCCGGTAACCACATAACAATACTGGGTGTGGAGACTCACGCCCAGCAGCAACCAGTACCACATACCACAGTGCCGGGCATGGTGGCTCACGCCTGTAATCCTAGCACTCAGGAGGCAGAGGCAGGAGGATTGCTGTGATGTGAGTTTGAGGCTGAGCTCAGGGCCAGCCTGAACTACAAAGCGAGACCCTGTCTCAAAAAACCTAAAAAAATAAAATAAAATGTCATGGGGATGCCATGGATGCTCTATATCTTTTCCACTTTTGATAATAGCAGTTAGTGTGTATGCGCATGGACCAGTTTGTCTTCTGTTCTTCTACTTATCAGGCTCAGTATTTCTTCTAGCTTCTTGACCATATGCAATATAGTTATGAAAACTGTTTTATGCTTCTATCTACTGGTTGTGTCATCTGTGTTGGCTTCAGTTCATTGAATTTTCTCCTCATAGGTTGTATTTTCTTTCTTTTTTGCCAGACTGTTATTTCTGATTAAATGTCAGATATTGCAAATTATACTTTGTTGCATGCTAGATGTTTTTGTAATTTTATAAATATTCTTGAACTTTTTTCTTGAGTCCAGTTAAGTTTTTAAAAACTGTTACTTTTAAATTTGGCTAAGCAAGACCAGAATAGTATGGGCCGGGGAGTTAGCTCAGTGGTTCCGGCGCCTGTCTTGCAAGCGCAAGGACCCGGGTTCGATTCCCCGGTAACCACATAACAATACTGGGTGTGGAGACTCACGCCCAGCAGCAACCAGTACCACATACCACAGTGCCGGGCGTGGTGGCTCACGCCTGTAATCCCAGCACTCGGAGGCAGAGGCAGGAGGATTGTGATGTGAGTTTGAGGCTGAGCTCAGGGCCAGCCTGAACCACAAAAAAGCGAGACCCTGTCTCAAAAAACCTAAAAAAAAAAAAAAAAAAAAAAAAAAAAAAAAAAAAAAGACCAGAATAGTATGAATGGAAGGGGAATTATCATTCCTGTTAAGGCAAAAGCTGTCCGAGTGCTCCACAGATACCTGCAAATTCTATTTTTCACTCAGATTGGTGCAACAGGACTATTTCTGCACAATTGTGAACCTTAGAGATTGTTTCTGCTGTTCCTTCAGAGTGATTCTTTCACTCTGTAAAGGTAATGCAGACAGATCTCTAGATCCACAAATTCCACATCTGTGGAATGACCTACCCATGGATCAAACATTTTTTTAAAAGTTCTACTTGTCATACCATAAACATTACAGTACAACTATTTAAATATCATTGGTGTTGTATTTCCATTCTGTATTTATCTTTCCTGTGTTAAGTGTTCTAAGCAATCTAGACATAAAGTATGTGGAAGCATATGAACAAACAGTTGTTTATACACATTGTATTTACTTCCCATCTCCTTTGTTGCCTCATTTCAAATGTATTATATTTTTATCAGTCATAGAATATTTTATTTAAAACTTTCAGATATAACACATGTGGTGAAGAACAGCAGCTAACACACAACATCTACCACAATTCTTTGAACTACCCTTTCTATATTATATTATGTGCTTCAGTTTATTACATTCATGAGTCTTTGTCTTTTTGAGTTGGGGTCTTAGCCCAGGCTGGCCTTAGACTCCCAGCTGTCTTCCTGCCTCGGCCTCCCAGATGCTCAGACCAGAGGTGTGTGCCAGCATGCCTGGCAAGGCAGCATTTTTTACTCCATCATGGCTGGAAGTCCCAGACCTCATGATTTTTAGTTTATGTTGTAGTGCCTTTTAAAAAAATACAAAATTTTACCCCAGTAGATCATCTAGTACTTTTATGTTGCTAATATCCTAAGTGCTTGTTTAGTGTATCTTTGGGGTGCTTCAGCCACAGGAATAAGAAACCAAAAATGACACTGATGCTTCGCACCTAGTTGACCGAAAAAAATGATAGTAAAGTTGCCATAAAAGACAACTGATTTTAGAGGGAATGACTGGGTTCAGGTGAAGTCAGGTCAGTGGTGGGTGCTGGCAGACTTTCCCCGTGAGAGTGAGGGGCTGCAGAAAAGTAGACTGCGAATTCATCTCTCCAGACCGATAGGCAAATGAATGGATTCTGGGGACAAGGAAACAAAAATGTTTAGGAGATAAAACCAGAATGAGGAGGGCAGAAAGGAAGTTATAATGACCACCAGGACTACCGCGCTCTGCCATTGATTTTAAACTTGATACCGTTCCCAACCAAAACCAAAAGAAAAATGTATTGTTCTGAATTTTGCTCATCTAATTACTAATGGTACAAATAATTTGATGCAGAATTTTTCTCTTGAAATTAAACACAGGGTCTGCGGGTATGTCTCAGTGTAGCCTCGCATGCACCGGGCCCTCAGCTCACCTCCCAGCACTAAGAAAAAGAACATATGTAGTGACTCCCTTATGTATGAATGATATTTCAGTGTGGAACTGCAGGCAGCCAATTCTTCAACATCTACTCAGAATCCCGAAAATATCCAGGAACTCATATCTCAGTGAATATATATCATCTCTTAGAAAATTGAGAAAGGTTCTGTCTCCTGATATTTTAGTGTAATAAAGAGGCTGGGGCGGAAAATCCAAATAAACTATTTCTCATTGGATTCTGGTTGAGTGGTTTGTTATCATGAACCCTGTGTTAACTAACCAAAGAGCTAAATTAAGCACTACTAATAAGGTACATACTAATTTACAATGAATCTCTACCATGTACCAAAGACACAGAGTTTCCTAGACTATTCAGAACAAAAAAATAAGTTTTTTAAAACATATTCCAGACCTGCTTTCAGGGATCTGACATATAGGGATCTATATATAGTTCCAAAGAAAAATATCCACGTGAAACCACTGGAGAACAATATACCCTTAACACCACATAGCAAGTTGTATGGAAAAGGTAGGCTGTCTATGCAGGAGAAAACGCAACACGAAGGATTCACTGTGTTTCAAAAGGCTGTTTCCAAGTGGAGTCTTAGAAGAATTAATTGAAATAAGTCAAGGGAAAATGTTGAAGGTTATTGGCATCAGAAAATTGGCATTGAGCACTGACATGGGAGTCAGACTTGTTTATTCACTTTACGTTGGAACATGTGCTGTGTGCTAGGCACTAGAATATAAGTGCTGAGTGAGCCAGGGTGTCTGTGTCCTTGTGGAGCTCACATCTTAGGGGCAAGGCCGATACTAGGAAGTAATCACACAAGTGAACGAGAGAAATAACTGATCGTGATAACTATGCAGCAAAAAAAACCCAGCAGTGAAGGATTGAGGGGACGACTTAAGATTAGATGTTCGTGGAAGACCTCTCTGAAGACATAACACGTAAGCTGAGATGTAAATGACAAAAACCAGCTGACTGTAGAGGGAGGGGGGAGGTGGAGAGAGATTTCCAGAAGA
Source organism: Petromus typicus (assembly GCA_004026965.1). Taxonomy (NCBI): domain Eukaryota; kingdom Metazoa; phylum Chordata; class Mammalia; order Rodentia; family Petromuridae; genus Petromus; species Petromus typicus. Next base: position 457 of record PVIR01023195.1, on the reverse strand, counting down.
GGAAGCAACTGCAGCAAGGACCTGAGAAAGGAACCGGCTTGATGTGTGCAAGAAATAGAAAGAGAACCTGCCGGTGAAGCAGGTGGCTGTGGGAGTGGTTAGAGAAGAGCTGAGCGAGCAGACAGGTGTTGGGAAAACTCTGTGATGTGAGCGGGAAGGTGCTTTTGACCCAGGTTCAGCTAAAGCTACTGAAAGCAGCTGATGACTTTCTTTTAGGGTTGCCTCACCCTAAAAGACGCACTGTTGAGCACCCACTGTGTTCTAGCAGCTGTGCTAGAACAATCAGGTGTCTGAGTACGGAGAGCTGGGAGTGAGACAAAGGTATAATGGGAGCTGATGCGGGTCTTGCTGGGTGATGGCTTCAAGGAGGTTAAATAAATCAGCAGATAGGCCCTGCACATTTATTCATACTGAGAAGTTTAGATTTAAAATACTAAGCAGTAGGAAACTGCCTTGG
>PVIR01023194.1:0-27342 GCA_004026965.1 Petromus typicus | reverse complement strand
AAAAAGCTGTGGTTCTTCTACAGAATGGAGTATTACTCTGCTATAAAAAATGATAAGTTTGAATCATTTCTACTTAAATGGACATACCTTTAGGATATCCTCAGAAGTGAAATAAATAGGGCACAGATAGGTACATATCGCATCTTTTCTCTGGTATGAGAAAATAAAGATGTAAATGAGTCCTAGAATTGTATGTTATATATTGTGAAATAGAAAATGCTCAATGTAAAATAGGGTGAAGGGGGAAAATGTTGAGATTGTAACAAAAAAGTAAGGAAACAAATTTTATGTATATGGGGGTGTGGTAGGGTGGGTAGAGCTATGGGAATAAATGAGAGTTATGTTGTGTCTTATACTGGTACAAATCCCCATTATGGAGTGCAATCATGATGTGTATATTTAATGTACCAATAAAGACAAAAAAATTTAAAAAATTAAAAATAATTTTACATCTTGAATGCCCTAGAAGCCTTTGTTGTTACCCTGCGTTGTTACTAGAAGGTGACAGAACCGTTATAAGACGTGAATGGATGAAGGGAGCTAATCTACTAGGGACACATCTAGGGATGATTTGGAGACCCAATTCCCTTCATCCCATGGTATTTTCCTGCTGCTGTGAGATGAGAAACCCTCTTCTGTGAGATATGTCTGTCAGGATGCAGTATTTGCCTTAGCCCAAAGAGCAGTAGGACCAACAATCACGGACTAAACAATCAGAACCATGAGCCACTATACACCTTTACTCATTACTTGATTTATTTTAGCATTTAGTAACAGTAATGGAAAGCTAACAGGAATTTTACTACCAATAGGGAAGAAAATTTCACATTAAGTACTTTTTACACTGGATATTGAAAGATATAAGTTCATGAGACTTTTTTCTTTTATCTCTTTTTTTTTGTTAAAATAGTTAATATGCAATAATGATAAACATATAGTTTCTAAATTTAAATGTTTTCTCTAAATCCATACTGATTACAATATTTTTAGTTCTAATCTTTAATATCATATATATATATATATATATATATATATATATATATATATATATATATATATATATAAAATCACTACAAGCAACCTTAGCTCTTTTCTCAGAATACACCTGAAGTTGGATTGTTTAAAACTCATATTTTCATTGTCTCCTCATCTTGAGAGTTTCTAATACTCTGAAAAAGCAATAGCCATTGGCGGATGATTTTTTATTATTATTAGCCCTAGAAACTCTTCTATATATGCTAACTTAGAAGTGGTTTCATATCAGTTGCATAAATCACAGCCTTTTCTAGTAAACTAGAAGTGAAGAAAATATACCACCTGACTGAACTACAAAAGCAATTGTACATCTTCAGAAATGTGATCAAATACTTCATAAATATAACTAAATAAAACACACATAAATCTAAGCAGTTAGAATTTCCTTGAGGCTGTGTAGAAAGATAAGGCTCTGAATCGTGCATAAACAGTTTTATTTCATTTTAGAGTTTATTTTAAAATCAACTACTTCATGCATTTTCAGGGAAATAGTTGCAATAAATTTGAAGACTAGTTTGAAAGTCTTTCACAAGAAGTTGGAAGCTTACTCTTATGCTTTGAAATTTACTAATAAAATGATTACACCAAGAAAGAAATAGAGAAATAAGCTCTTAATTTCAAAGAAATATTTTAAAATAGTTAAAACATTAAGATAATTATGAATCTCTTCAAACTACAATGAAAGATAAGACTAGCGTGTCATTTTACCCCAACTAATAATTTGTAAATATTCATCTTCACCTTTTTAAATGGCTAAATGTTAAATAGAGTAGTTTATAATTAGAACTTATCTTCAACATAGTAATTTTGTTGCAAAATATTAACATACTAACAAAGTATGTGTGAAAAAGATTTGGAGTCATACATGTGTAAAAGTTATAAATTGAGAAGCAATGAGTGGTCATGCAAAAAGGATATCCAGCTATCTGGATACTAGATAATTATCAGGCTATCTGCTTCCTAAGTTATAAAATTGATACAGTAAGCATATACTTTATGAGTATAGGTAGTGTTAAGTGAATTATTTTACAGAAAATGTATAAACTTTCCTGCACATGTTAACTTGAAAGTGAGTTTATATCAGCTGCATGAATCTCAGCTGTTTCTTGTAAATGAGATGTGCCTGGAGCGATGCCTAATCCATAGTGCAGTCAGTGTGGCTGTTAACACCTAAACATGCTCCAAATCCCAGAGCAAACAATGATTTTATACCTCAGATGAGGAATGCATATTAGCATTCTCTAAGCTCATGATGGCGACAGTAAAAATGTAAACAATGTTTTATTTTAAAAGATGATCTTTGATTTTATTTCTTGTCATTATTTTAGATCCAACTCCACAATTCATAATAGTGCAAATGTTTAAAGGATGTTTAATAAAAGGAAAACTTATTATTCACACCTGAACTATTAATTCAGAGTTTTTCAATTATCTTGTTTTCGTTTTCAGTACTCCTTGTCTCCATGATCAAAATTGCAACACATTTTTAAAAGTTAGTAGTTTTAATATAATTAAATTAAAAATTAGTTAAGGGAGACATTCACTTGGAACTCTACTACTGAAAATATGGAAAGACAATAATTATAGTCATATAAATCTTTGCATATTTTCCTAAATTTTTAAATTTTTTAACATCAAAAAGTAACATCATTCTCAAAGCTGTCACAGTCAAAGTTTTTCGATAAAGCCTGGAAGAAATGCTTCAAAAAGCCCTCAAAGGAGATGGGGAACAGGATGCAGAAGGGCCTGGATTTGATCCCTGTAATCCAAAATGAAAAAGAAAAGCTTTCTAATCAGCATCACTACCTGAAGAACTGCAGGCCGCTGTTTGCTTATGGACATACTTACTCTTTCATCGGCATCTGCATCCCTACTTTTCATCAGAAGTTGTGTAAGATAAAGACAAGTTCTCTTTTGGCTAACGTGTCTTCAGTCTGAAATTCAGCGCTTATTTCAGATCTCAGAATGTGTCCCAAAGCTGCAAGTCATTCAGAGTATCAAGAACAGAAACTGAAAGGAGATAAATTCCTGTCATTTCTCTTCCTTCAGATATACTTTACCAACTTAGCAATCTATTGAGAAAAAAAGTAGATCATGTAGTCATTAGTCATTTTTACTATGGAAAATAAAAACAAAATCCATCTAGGATGATTGCTAAGCATACGTGCTTTTTCAGATGAGATCGGGTGCATACAGGATGGTATGGCCATAGACATACATGGATTTTCAAAACTTCCTATCAACAAAGCAAAATGGTAGGAAAAAAATGTCTTTAAATCATATATGTTCATTCTGAAAATCTTTTGTGGGGTGGGGCTAAGGTATATATTGATGATTCCAGACTGTTTGGCATACTTGAAAGCTCTTCACATTATTAATTTGACAAATATTTTATTTCAATTCGGATTTTCATTTTATATTCACAGTTGTTCTGTTACCTAAAGATGACTTTGATGTCTACCTTTCTTTAGAACATAGAAGGACGTCTGAAATTCCTCTAATTACTTCACATCTACACATGTGGGCTATTTAAGTTCTTTGTGATCTTAAAATGTCTAGAATTCATTCACTGATGTTCACATTTGATCATTTGAATGATTACTTACAAGAAATTTAAGTCACATCTAATGCAAGCCATAGTAACTATTAAAATTACAGTTTTGAATTATTATTTGTTGTATCTCCCTCAATTATGAAATGATTTTACATTTGCATACAGTAAATACTCCGCTGAAGTGCAGGTGCCGTGTATTTAGTCTCAGCCATGGGGAAGCGACTGGTAGGGAAAATACACCAGCCAAGAAGAATGGAGCTTTCGAACGGCAGACACAAGACAGAGATTGTGAAGGAAGCTTCTAGGCCTTCAGTCTGGAACTGGAGTTTCACCCTTGTTCCCTCCGAGTCTGTGGTTTGCAGCTTCTTAGAATGAGCCCTTCCGGATTGTCTTGTTTTCCAGCAAGCAGTTGGTCGTGGTGTACTCTGGCCTCTGATTCTGCAGCCTGCCTAAGGAAGCCCTTTACACAAATAGATATGTATACCTACATTCTATTTTTATAAAGAATCTCAACTGATACAATCCCCTTTCTGCATTTTACACTGAATGCTAAACATACATGTTGATGATTCATCGAATTAAATAGATCATATATGCCAGTTATTTTTAACTAGTCTAAAAGATTCCAAACAGTATGTTGGCACAAGACCAAATTCTTTGACATGCTACTTTGCATATTTATCAACTTACATTTAGGTAAAGTATTGTTTTCCAATGTGCAGTTGAAAACAATTACTACTAGAAAGGACCATATAATTCCCAAGCCTTTTAACTTAAGTAAGTGGATGAGGCAGCCAGGAAGCATAAGTTGAATAAAGATCACTTGACTCCTATATAATCAACAATTTTTCCTTTAACTTTTTGCTATGATTTTGAACTGTGGTTGTTGATACTATAAAATTTATTCCTATACACTGACTATTTCAATTTATTTTCTTATCCTAACTAAATGTAAAACTCACTTCATTCAGCACAATTCTGATGTGCATCTTCCACAATTCTGAACTGTTTATTTAAACAAGAGGACTTAAAGGTGTTCGATTTTGATCATTGTTTCTACTGGTAGAATTTTTCAAGCTACTGAATGTTATAGTTCGTCTGTTTTATAATAAGACTCAATAGTCTAGCAAAAACACAGATCTAAAAGGCTGTCCTTTATTTCCTGTGTTAAAAAACATACTTTCAGTGTTCAGAAAGCTAACTATGAAGTATCAGAATTCAGCATGTTTTGATGGTGATGAAAAATCATGATCACTGAAAAAGCTGAGCTGTCTTAAGAATTAAATTAGGATTCAAGACATGACTTTAGAGACAAAAGGTGACCTTTGTAAAGATCCTGATGGGTCCAAAACCTGAATAATAAATGGGGTGTGGTATTTATGACCTCTATAAAAATAAGTAAGTGTTTTGAATATAATCAGAAATGACTTGTCTACAAAATGGTCATATTCCTAAATAAGAAAATTAAATTACTTGATTATAATATAGTAAGAAAAGTAAATTATAATTGAAGAATAATATGACTTCTTCATTTTTCACAAATCTTCATGGTTAAAAATCCTAGGCAGGAATTTGGGATTTAGCTCAGTGGTTCCAGTGCCTGTCTTGCACGTACAATGGTCCTGGGTTCAATCCCTGGTAACCACACACAACAATACCAGGTGTAGTGAATCAAATCCATCAGCAATCAGAACCTCATACCACAGTGCCAGACATGGTGGCTCATGCCTGTAATCCCAGACTTGGGAGGCAGAAACAGGAGGATTCCTCTGATTTCAAACTGGCCTGAGCCACATATTGAGTTCAGGGCCAGCCTGAACTACAAAATGAGACCCTGTCTCAAAAAAACTGAAAATAAAAAATCCTAGGCAATGTTGAATATAAATATTTAATGAAATTAGAACAAGTAAAATCACCTCTGAGGAAAAATTTTAGGAAATATGTTATAAAAATTATGGTAGAAGTTAGAAACTAACATTCACTAAACAATTAATATGGCAGGCATTGTAAAACATAGGTTTACCTGCATTTTTGTAAGAATTCTGCATAATGTTCCAATTACACAATTTACTGCATTTTTTAAAATTTTATAGCAATTTTAAGAATATTGGTTCTACTTATCTAGGATGAGGTGATATGTATAGTTTTTTTATGTTGTTATGTACTAGTTAAAACATAAATTTAATTTTTGAAAAGACAAAGTATCAAGAATGAAAAATGTTTAGTAAGAAAAGTAAAAGAAATGTAATTCTATAAACTAAAATCTATGATATATTTTGATTGAAATTAAGAAAGGATTAAATAAATAACAAGAGAGTCATATACCTTGCTCAGATTTAACAATGTTACATTTACTACCAGAACAAAATATGGACTCAGCACTATAATTAACAAAAATTTAGCTACTTGTTTTGCAGAAATTGACACTTTCTAAAATGTATTTAAAAACTGAAGTGAGTCAGTGTAGCAAACACTAGCTTGGAGAGAAGAAAAAGTTAGTAGACTCGTAGTTTCCTATTTTAAGAAATACCACCGTAAATAAGTATATATTTTAGGTGTACATTATTTTCACATTCATCAGTGAGAATTTGTACCTGTTCATGATACATCTTGATTTTTATTTTTTCCAGTTCTCCTGCCCTCACTAAAATTCCTCCACTTCCTACATACATAAGCTTTGTTTCCATTTTTCCTCTTTTATCTTTCCCCTCCCTCTCATTTCTCTTCCTCTTTAAAGACTTTTGGCCTATTTCACAATACGTATAATACATTTTGGATCTCATTACACATTCTGTTTCTCACACTAGAGAAATGATACAACATTTACATGTGTGTGTCCTATTTATTTCACTTATGGGTATGACCTCAATGTGCATCCAGACAGTACTGGCATAATGGGAGAAAGACAGGACCATGGCACTGAGTTAAAATCCACAAATAAATATAGCCAAACAACCAGTCACAAAGCACTGAAGAGATTAATCAGAGAATACTCATCTTTCAACAATGATTCAGTTACCACTGAATATGCACAAACAAGAAAAATTCAGATCCAAACCTCATATCATATATAAAACTTATGTCAAACAGAATGTAGATTTAAATATACACTTAGACAAAAAGAGTAAATTTTCATAACTTTGGTTTCTTCAAAATGATATAAAAATACAAGAAGATATAGTCACTGAACGTAAAATTCTTTTAGAATTCAAAGAACACTGTCAAGCAAACAAAATTCAGAATAAAAAATATTTCAAATCATAAGTTTGTTAAGTGGATTGTGTGTGAATATCGCAATTGAAAAATCTAATTTAAAAATTGTTTTATTAGTTACTTTCCCATTGTTGGGACAGAAAATCTAGCATAAGTTAAAGAAGCCTACTTTGGCTTATGGTTTCACAGGATTCAGTCCTTGGTTGGTGGCACCAAGGGAGAAGCAACATGGTGGAAGCTCAGAGCACAGAAAACCTGCTTACCCCACTGCAGGTAGGAAGCATAGATGTTAGAAATGAGCAAGGAACAAGAATGCATCCTTTTAGGTCTTTCCCCCATTGACCAAGGTCTTCCAAGCAGGCTTTAGCTTCAAATAGCACATTTAATAATAAATTCAACAATGAATCAATCCTATAAATATAGAACTCCCATGATCCAGTCACCTTCCAAAAGCCCCATGGCTGAACAGAGGAGGCTTTGGAGGAACATTTTATATTTACACTATAACAGTTTACAAAACTTTGTTGTAAAGTTCTAGTCACATAAAATGATATCTGCAAGATAGTTATGTCTCTAGTAAACAGCAAGTAAAATTAAAAATTTCCTAAGAAAGATGACCATTCTCACCACTATAAAAAGTAAATTGACTCAATGGTTGTAGACTTTGAAAACAATTGGCAACAAATTTGAATAAATATTTCTTTAAAGAGGATATACAAGTAACTAGCAAACATATGTAAAGATACTCAGTATTACTTACTGCTGCCTACTAAAATCTAGACCTCAACAAATTCTCTTCCTTTGTACTTTAATGAATAAAATTAAAGGGTCACACAATAAGGAAAAGGTGACAAAGGTGTAGAATGTTCCAAACTCACCTGTACTGCTAACCAGAGTAATATGGTAGCATCGTTTTAAAACAGCCTGATTGTTTTTCTAAGCATTAAATATACAATAGTTTTATGACCCCAAAAGGCTACCAGAATACCTAATAAATGAAAACACATGCTTAAAACTAAGAACATAAAAAGTTCTATATAAATAGCATTACTTGCAGTAATCATAAAGCAGGAATTGCCTCAAAGTCCATCAGTTTGCGAACGGATTAAAAGAACACTTATATCTATGTAAAGAAATGAATTTTTGGCTAAAAGAAAGAAAGCACTAATACCTTACTGAAAATATTCTATTAAATTAGTCTTTTCACAAAATATAACATATTATTGGATTTTACTTAAATTAATTATGCAGAGTAGAAAATATAGAAAAAATAGGTTCATGGATGTCAGTAGTTAGAAAATAAGACAAATGTAAGTGACCACCAAAAATACATAATTTTATGAATATTAAAAATATTTTTGAGTTAGTAATGACAGTTGTACAACACCAAAAATATCCTAAAAAGCATGAAATTGCGCAATTCTTCATTTTATAGTTGAATATCATGGGATGTGAATGATAGCTCAAGAAAAGCTGTTACTATCTTTTAAAATTAAAAATTCTATCCATGATAGCCCAAATGTGAATAAATTCCAAGGAATTAAAATGCATGGAAGGACCACTCGCACTTCTGACAGCATTGTAAAGGAAGGTAAAAGCCCACTCATCCTTGTGTTCAGCTGCTTGACCAGGTGCAGCACAAACCTTGAACGACGCAGAAGCTGAAGGAAAGAAATCCTGAGTTTTAACTCTAAATTCGTGTTTAGGGAAAAATATTATATGCTCAATTTGTAAGATCTTTAATTGCTATGCAGCTTCTCAAATGGCAAAATCAAACCACATTTCTCGCACTAACTAACCGGTGTTAATAGAAGCAAGTAAAGCTTTTATTGCATTTCATTATCTATGCTACTTTATTGACGTGTAAAATAGACTTAATGGTGGTTTTAAATGAACCATTTTTATAACTTTGGAGGATGAAAGGTTTGCAACATTAAGTTTTACACTAAGATTTGCTGTACGATTGCATTATGATCAGACTCGATGCTTTTTAAGAAACCATTTGTATCTGTAAAGCAGTCTTAAAGGTAGAAGCACAGAAATTATTACATATTGAAACTTTGAGAACTACTCGGCTAAAAGAAAACAGTCAATATAAAGTTTTACAGTTTTCCACAGAATTTACTTAGCAAACTACTCAAACATAACGTGTTTAGCTTGCTCACAGTTGACTCTTACCTACATTATTTTATAATGAACTCATTTCTCTACTTTTTTGATTGGGAAACAGACACAATAGGCATAAAATAAATTCTCCTTTGAGAATCCTATCCATTTAAAGCACAATATTCAAAAATTGTTTATGTTAGAAAAAGTATAATATGTTGTTGGTGTGCTAATCACTGATTCAAATGCCTTAGTATTCTCCTTTAATATTTAGTAAACAGTTGAAATAGATTACATTTTTATATTTCCTTCAAAAATCTCAGTTTAAGAAGGAAAAGAAAATAAATTTAAAAACAAGTTGAGTCACTGAATTAAACGGTAATGAGTAATGAATTCCACACTAAATTTTAAATATTCCTTTATACTTAGAACTTCTACCAGCTTTCTATTCTGCCTGCTTAGAATGTCATTCAGCCATTAAATTCTTCCTTGCTAGATAAGCCACAATGGCCAATTTCTTATATGCTTATATTATTGTATGAACAATATTCATTTATATATATGCTTCCTCATAAAAATGAGCAGTGGTAGAATATTATTCATGTAATTCTACTTATTTATATGTGTATTTAACCATATCCTGAAACTTTTGTTATATCCATAAACAAAGAACTGATATTTATAATGCATTATTATTTTTATATTATATACAGCAATTGATCAGTAAAGACATTTATCAATCAAAAAATGTGTCTCTAATATGTTGGCAATATAACCTAAGAGTATTTCACAAATATACACATAAATTAGAAGAATACACTTTAAAGAAAATTTCTAAGTCAAACTCTATTAAACCAAATAAGATTTTTATATATTTTAGTTGCAATTTATGATATTTTTCAGATTTGAAGCATTCAGAACATAACTCAGTTGTATCAATTTACATCCCAATCTGAAATAAATTCTTCAAAATTTCTGAATGCAAAATGCTTTCAATTTTTAAAAATTCTTATCCAACCAATAAATAAGGATGCCATTGGACTGTTAAAAAAATAATTAATGGCATTTTTATGGCCCATACTTTATGGTTAAAACCTGTTTTTTTGACTGATTGCATTTCCTGATATGAAGATTTGGGAGAAGATGCATTGTGTCATCATTAGTATTGTCACTACTTCTACTACTATTGCTACCTATTGACTAAAATCAAGGTTCTAACATTGGGTGCTCTTGACAAACACTGCAAAGGAGTTATGACAGTCAGGGATTTTGTTGTGACTGTCTTGTCTGGAACTGTTAGTTATGAAATCTGAATACCATATTGTAAACAATCATGTCCCACTGAAATGAATGCCAGCTGCAAACATGTGAGGTACTAAAGATAAAGGTGAGAAAAACTGGGCCTGCTCTCAAGTGCCTGAAAGCTCCAGAGCAAAGTCTTCTCTGACTTTCACCATGTCTATGTCTGTGCTTTGATCTACAAGATTACCGAACATATATGCTTCCCTGAGAAATAGAATTTAATTTTGACTAGGTTTGAAATGTTATATAAAGTAATAACATCACATCTATCCATTTGCTATGCCTAGCTTCTTTTGCTCGATCTTACATTGAGATTCATCCATGTTTTAAATGTATTCCTGAAATTTGTTCATGGACATCATGTCACTGTTTTCCACTGAATGAAGACGTCCCAATTCATTTATCCTGTATAATGTGGACAGATATTTGTGCTGTTTAACACTTGCATTGAGTTTGAAGCTGTTACAACTAATGCTTCAATGAATACTCTTGTACATGTCTCTTGGTCTATATTTGTAAAGAGTTTGGATAACAGTAATATATACACATTAAAGTTTATAGTATGTAACAGTTTAATAAATCTGGTAGCAATTTTCTTTCCTATAAATACGATATAAATGTTCCATTGTTTCAGAATGTCAGCAAAATTTAATACAATCAGACATCTAATTTGGAAAAATCATAATTATCATTGGAGATTAATATAGGTTTACATATAGTCAGGACAGGAAACATTTGTATTATTTCGATACAGTGAAGACACATTCTTACTTGTGGCTTCTGTTTTCATTTTATGGTATTTAATATATAATACAGTAATACCCAATAATATTTCTCCTTATTATGTTTTAGGTATTCATTTTTAATCCTCCCAGGTATGGGTCTACTTCTCTTCATGTGACTGATACATATTTATACAATATTTATATTATATTTTAGCAGTTCAGTAAGTAGCTGAATACAGTGTGAAAAGTCCTGCCCAAATAAAGATCTTTTTTGTTTTTTTGGTGTTTTTTAGGGTTTTGAGACAGGGTCTCGCTTTGTGGTTAGGCTGGCCCTGAGCTCAGCCTCAAACTCACTTCACAGCAATCCTCCTGCCTCTGCCTCCCAAGTGCTGGGATTACAGGCATGAGCCACCACACCCCACACTGTGGTATGTGGTACTGGTTGCTGCTGCTGCATGAATCTCCACATCCAGTATGGTATGTGGTTACCAGGGAATCGAACCTGGGCCCTTGCACTTGCAAGACAGGCACCGGAACCACTGAGCTAACTCCCTGGCCCCAGTCCTGCCCAAGTAAAATTCAACTTCCAGTTCAGTATTTTTTCTGTGGCTTCAAAATAAACTGAGATTTATATGACTCTATGATAGTTGTAGAGAAGAGAAGACAAGTTTTATTAGTGAAATTATTCCATAAAGTAAAAAGGTACATATTAGATAAAAATATTTTAAAACTAGATCACATCATACTTAATATCATACTGCCCGGTACACACTAATAAGACATGACTTGGAAGAACACAGAAAACAACAGGACAAATCAAAATTTAAGAATATACACATCTACTTGCTGTCAAATTTAGACTCTGAGTAAGATGATAGCAAAATTAACAGTGCCTTCTTGATGCTTCTCTGAGAGAGATCAGCTTGTGAACCACAGTAGGTCCTCACACTCCTACAGAATTCACTGTGAAATGTCAGGCATGCAATAAGTAATTCATGAGGTAAAATGTTATCCAAACCCAAACTGGTAAATTAGACTCACAATTATCCTACAGTATTTCTACACTATTCAGATACCTGATATTGCACCCTCTAGGAATTTTTAGTAATGACTAAGAAATTGAGTGATTTATTCTAAAATTAGTAATGGCTGTGAAAACACATTTGTAAATTACTTAAATTTCAACAGTGCTCAAATTGTATGATTCAAGTCAAATATGCTTTAAACCATAATGACACATCAGACATTTTATAGGATAACTTTGATTGCAATCAAAATCTAAAAGTATAGTCTACTCTAATTTGAAATATTAAGCTACTTTATCGAAGTAACCATCTAGTTGTAAGAATCTGAAAACCATAGACTGAACTAGAAATTCATTTAGCAGTTGTAAGTCAGGTGGAAAGTCACTGCATGATTTTAGTAAGCTTCGATCAAAGATTCAAGCACATAAAATCAGAAATAAAATAAAGTAAAATAATCATAATATCAAGATGTAATTATTATGATGTAAGAAGATTTAAGTATGAGGAAACCATGTCAATTTCACAAATGTTATTAGCTTGAAAAATGTGCTAGCCAGAAACCTACACCTGGGCAGAGATGTGAGTTAATGGAGCTGAGTATGTAGCCTGGAAGAGAGGTGCTTACGATACGAGTCAGATGGAACGGCTGGTTGGGCTAAAGTCATTCCTATTGTCTACAACTTCTCTGCCCCCATTAGAAGCTATTTGGCCAACTACCAAGTCCAATATTTCACTCATTCCTATTGCTCTGTGAAATGATTCTTCCATTTCATCCTCAGGACTCTGCTTTGAAGTTCATGTCCCCCAAGCTGTGATCACTCTATAACTGTAATCATCCTCTTTGTATTTGTCAAGAACTCTCACAGTGATTTGAGTCATTCAGTGTGGCTCAGTCCAGCGGATTGATAGCACCCAACTCTGATACTCCTCAGAGTTTCCATAACAGACCCCCTAACAGCAAACTTAACTTCACTGAATTTTCTGCAGATATTGAATTTATCTCTACTCCCCTAAAACTTATCTATAGTAGAACTAAAACTGCCCAGAACTATTGAACTTGACCTGCCAAATACCAAAATTGTATGGGAAGAAATTATACTAGTTTATTTATTCCCAAAATACATCTTTAATCATAAACTTATCCGCATCCATTCTCCCATTACGTTTTTAATTGAATTCTTTATTGGTACATTTTATATATACATCACAATCATGCTCAACATTGGGAATTTGTACCAATGTATGATATGAGTCAATTCACATTTTTATCCATTTCCCTACCCACCCCACAACTCTCCATCCCCTATACACATATGCTTTGTTTCTTTTTTTTAAGAACGTATTTTTATGTATTTTTTTTCAATGGGTCCTTTTACATTGGCTGTTCTTTTTATCAGTGTATGCCACTCTTCTCTATTGTTCTACTGAAGAATTGGAGAAGAATCCAAACTTCATAACAGTTCAGATTCTTATTCTTTTCTATATCCATATGGTTAAGTATGGATCATAAATTTGTGATTAGTTAGTTACTTTTCTCTTATTTCTGAGACAAAATACCTGACTCCCAAAGTTAGAGGGGAAGGAGGGCCTTTGCCTCACAGATCATAAAGGTTTCAGTTCATATAACTGGCTCCAAGACAGGGATGTAAACAGGGGTGCACAAGGCAGCAAAGGTAGCAAAAGAGACTTAAACAGCATATTCTTCCCTCTGTTATCTGATTCAGGCTACTGGACAAAACGTGTTGCCAGACTCACATGCAGTAGTTCAATAATCACATGCTCTTAATCCTAAAATTACAAATTCCAAGTTCAACTATGTCTGACTAAATGAAGTTTTGAGGGACATCCATGCTTAAACCATAACATTCCACCCTTGACTGCCCAAAGACACACATAATCCTTTATGCAAAAAAAACCATTTAGTCTATCTCTAAGAGTTGTCAGAATCCTAATAGTTTCAGCATTGCTGAACAGGTCAAGTCCAAAGTCTCTTCTGAGAGCTAAAGCAAACTCATAGTTGTGAGCCTCTGTACAAATGAAAAGAAAGATAAATACTTTCAATATTCAGTGGCATAAGAGAAACATTACCAGGCCAAATGGTACACATAGAGGGGTAAAAATGAATGGAATCAAAGCAAATCCAAAATCCAACAGAGCAAACATTAAGTCCCACAGTTCCACTTCCAGCACCTGAGACAATCTTTGGCAGGTTGTGAACTCCATCTGGCTTGGGTAGCCCCCTTTATGGTTCTTTTGGTGGTTGTAGCTCCCATGGCTTTTCTCTGGGGTTGGCTTTACTCCCTCCTTGCAGGTTTTCTTACATGATTCATGATCCTGGCTCATTCATACTTCTTGGGTTTCCACTGCACCTCTGGTTTCACACTTACAATTTCACATACTATCCTCTCAGGGGCACACTGCTGGCCACCCAGGCCTTCTTCTGATATATGAGAAGAAGCCTTCTTGACCCATAGCGCTTGAATTCTGCATGTACCTAAACTAGCACTCCATGGATGATGCCAAGATCTGCTGCCAGCTAGAGTAGTAATAGCCAGTCTCTCTTCTCTCTTAGTGGTAGGAGTCTAATCCCTACAAACAAAATCCCAAGAAACAACTTTCCTAAGCCACCGTTTTGTAACAACTGTACTAGGCTACTGCCATTTTGGAAGAGCTTCCCTAGGCCACTGCCATTTTGGGTTTTGGTTTGTTTGTTTTGTTTTGTTATTTTTGTGAATAATTTCAGTTTATTGATAGATTTTAGGAATACATTACCATCATGTTTCTCATTAGAATTGTACCTGAGCATGATCTATCTTTTTTTAAAATTTTTAAATCTTTATTGGTACATTATATATATACATCATGATTGCACTCCATAATGGGGATTTGTACCAGTATAAGACACAACTTCATTCTCATTTTTTCGCATAGCCCTACCCACCCTACCACGCCCCCATATACATAAAATTTTTTTCCTTACTTTTTTGTTACAATCTCAAGAGCATGATGTATCTTGAATCTTATTTTGGAACCACTTCCCTAGGCTGCCACCATTCTGGAACATGGTGTTCTGGGCTTTCTCCTCAAAGCAAAAGCTTTCACATTACAACTCTGGGGCTCTCCTGAGGTGGAGTCCTGCTGCCTCATGTCCATACTTTCCTGCTGCTTTCTGATGCCTTGAGGCCATATTATTTATTTTCCCATTCTTTATGATAAATCAAAATTTCCTCTGCTCTGTTGTGGCAGGCTGCAGCTTTACCGGTGTATCCTTTATGGATAAACTTAAAATATTTTAAATCATTTGGCTGGGCTTTTGGTTATGATTTTCAGCATAGATCTGGCAAAACAGTAGCTGTGTCATCACTTCAATATCCAACTGACTCAAAATTTCTTCTCCAAAATTAATTAGTCCACTGACCCTAATCTCAGTCTTAGACAAATTCTCTGGACAAGAACAAAATGCATACACACTTTCTGCCCTAACACACATCATCTGGAGTCCAACAACCAATGCAGTCTTCTCCTCAGCAGAGACTTTCCTAGCCTGGTCTCCACAAGCTTTCTGGTCCTTGAGCTCTGAGCAGAATCTCCTGCACAGAACAGCCTAAGGCACTCCAGCCATGCCTCTGTAGACAACATCTCTGGCTCTAAGGCAGAGATGACAACAGGCCTCACAGAGGAGAAATAACGTGGCAGAACAACACTTAAGCAATAAGGATCCAAGTGCTTTTCCAAATATCCTCTCAAATTTTCTTTCTCCTCTGTTATCTAAGTAGAAACATGCAGACAAAAATGCGAAAAAACAAAATTAACCCTAATTCCTCATCACCCTTCAGAACGGTTCTTCCAATCAATTATCAGCTTCCATTAATTCACTTTTGCTATGTATGAGACTTTTCTACACCTCCAGATTTTGCTGTTCTTCATGATCACATCCAATTTGTCTTTGATTACTTCAGCATCATCAGCAATCATTTATCTGCCTCCAATCACCCATGCTTCAATTATGTCTTAAATTATCCCTCACAGGGACTTTTCTAAACCTCATGGCTGATGCTGTCACTGTTATACATAAATGCTTCTGGTAGATTTTAGGAACTGAACTTCTTAGTATACTTCAATGTCTGTACCTACCCTGTGAAGTCCATTAACGCCTGTCCTTATAGCATGAGTCATGCTCCAGTTGTATAGAAAATGTGGATTTCCTTGTCTTTGTGCCATGGCATAAGCTCTTATTTCCTCCAACCATGATATACTGTATTTTTCAAAAGCTTTCCCTGTTTTGAGAGTTTTGCTACACTGTCTAACCATCGATAACCAGTGCTAGTGTGAGAAAAGTTTTTATTTTATGAGCATTTCTCATATTGATGTATTGATCCTTGTCCTCTTCTACAAAAATCTGTGTGCTTGCCTCTCAATACATTAAAAGCTGTATAAGAACAGAAGATAGATCTCATGGCCCTGTCTTTCCTAAAGTCTAACGTGTCTATGATGTAACAGATTTTCTAAATTATCTATTCACACATATATAAATTCACTAGTAAGTTTTTTTTTTTACATGCAACATCCTAAACATCTGAAGAAGCATAGCATATGTAATCATTAACTGCCTGGTTTCAATCTGAAGTATGTTAACCTGGCCCATTTTCTAATTATTTAATATACTGAATATTAATGTCAACTCAAAGGTTTATGATACTGATCCATATTTGCTGCCCTATATACATACCTGTCATCCCAGCAGCATCTCTGTTCTTCCCCCTTTGCTCCAACCCATACTTCTTTACCACAGTGATCTTGAGTTTTTCAAAATATTAATCTATCCTGCAAAAACAGGCTTCATTTTGACAGATATAATTATGAAATTTTTATTAACTGTCTTGGTCTACTCAAGTTGTTCGAACATGCCATAAAACAAGATATCTTACACACAATAAAAACTTCCAAATCCAAGGTGCTGGAAAGCGCAGTGTTCAGTGAAGGTTTACTTCCCAAGTTCATGGACTGTCATCTCCCCACCATAACCTGTCGAGGAAGAAGAGATGAGAGGTCTCTTCAGTGCCTCCCTTGAAGGGCACTGATGCCATCCTGATGACTTCATCTTTCCCCAAAGGCACAGCCACCATTACCACCTTTGGGGGTTAGGATTTTAAGCTATGAACATGGGAGAATATAAACAATTCCTCAGCCTCATAGTCTGAGCCATAATTTTTGGAATTTTCCCACTATAATCTTTCCTATATGTAACCTCTACACTTCACTTTAGTTTTTAGTAAACATTTTCCATTTCTGTGCCTTAGCTCATATGTTTTCTGCTAAGAACATATGTCCAAATCTTTCAAAAACCTATTTAAATCCTGGTTCCCTTTTGAAGCCCCTTTCTCTAAATTTAAGCAAACACTCCATCTGTCAGCTTGTAAGCTCCCTGTCTGTCAGAATCCAAGGCACTTCCCCATATCTGCATCGTAGTCATAGTACTCAAGATGTTTCTCAGTTTTTCTTCTGAGTAGGAACCTACTGTTGTGTAGAATTTATGCTCAACCATCCCTGCATTTGCTCTTCTCTATGGCTCCAAAGCAACAGGAGGAAAAGCTAGAAAACAAATGCATCCTTTGAGCAGGAAGAGAGAAAGAAAAGGTATGAAGTTGTGTATTCAGGCCCAGAGAGGTGCACTGAAGAGGCAGCTTTAATATTCAGATTCACTGAAGGAAAACAAAAATTGTTCAGCAATAACATTATAAAATCAAAGACATTCTGCAAAGCAATGAAGTATTTTTGTTAAGTACAGGAAAAAAATACAAACACAGAGTAGTTCAATAATAAAATTAAGATCATATATTAAGATGCATATATTAATGAAAACTGATAAAAAGAACTATGCAATATAACTCAGCAAAATAGTCTAGTTTTAATCATATCCACTTGTTTAAAAAATTATTTAATAATCAAATTGAAAAATGGATGAAGTTTTTTTAAAAAGTACATTAGATATAAGTGTGAATAAATTGTTTGTTTGGATATAATTAATCCTTTCCCTTACTGGAAAATTTTAGTTTCCAAAAGAGGAAATAATCAGGCCGGGGAGTTAGCTCAGTGGTTCCGGTGCCTGTCTTGTAAGCGCAAGGACCTGGGTTCGATCCCCGGAAACCACATACAATACTGGGCGTGGAGACTCACACCCAGCAGCAACCAGCACCACAGACCACAGTGCTGGGCGTGGTGGCTCACGCCTGTAATCCCAGCACTTGGGAGGCAGAGGCAGGAGGATTGCAGTGATGTGAGTTTGAGGCTGAGCTCAGGCCAGCCTGAACCACAAAGCAAGACCCTGTCTCAAAAAAAAAAAAAAAAAAAAAAAAAAAAAAAAAAAAAAAAAAAAGAGGAAATAATCAGATGGCCAATACTTCTATAAGAGTGTCAATAAAATGTATTTCTACCTGTCTTTTTACTTATTACATATATATAAATGGCTAATACTTCAAGCTGAGAACTTCTGGATAATGGTGAATTTTTTATATAAGCATTATTACATAATTAATATAATAAGTAAATTATATATTACATAAAATTATATGCACCCATATAATTTTATACATTTTATATATAATTTTACAACATATATAGATTTATAGTAATCTAATGAATATAATTTAAGATTTTCTCTTTCATTTCAGTCTAATTTATGTTGAAAATTGCTTATTTTTAAAATCATGGTATCAAGACACATCATATGCAGGTACAAATTCTCAATGATGAATGTGATCACAATATATACCTAAAATGTAAAATCCTTGCCAAGCTTACAAATAACTTGCATTTTTCAAAATGCATGACTGCAAAGTTTAAGAAAAAATATATAATACATAAATAATTTCAAGAACAATGTGAAACAAATTGAGATTCTAAACAAGATTTTATTTTAAAAATTTACATATAGAAACCAAAATAGCTAATTTTAATATATAAAGAGGATAAAGTCATTTCTTAAAAGATGTCCTTCCAAAAGAACATTCTTTCACAATGAGAGCTGATCTAATTTCTTGTGTAAGCTCTACATTTCCAACTGTCCTATATTTCTGACTTTCATAGTCTGTTGCCCTAGAGCTGACATTAGAAAACACTAAGTTCTTTTAAAAAGAAAAGCTGCCAAATCGTAAAGCCATGAACTGTCACTGTGAAAACCTCACAACCATAGCGTCCCTGTATTCCTAAGCTTTCATCAATGAAATCTAACTAAAAATTAGTTTTTTTCCAGGCTCTTTCTCAGAGGGACAGTCTCTCTTTTGTCTTATGTGATTTGCTTTATCTGATTGACAAAGTCATGAGCTACTCTGTGATCTAAGGCAAAATCTAATTTCCATGCATTTTTAATAAATCAGCACTGCTAACACTAAAAAGTGACCAACATAGACATTCTGTTCCATATTATGTTGCTAATAATATTTCCCAAGTACAATTCCCAAGTCTCAGATGTGCAGACGAGCACCCCGTGACCCCGCCACATTCCACCTCTTTAACTGTTAGGCGAAGCCACCCTTCTGCACAAAGACTGCAAGGAACAGCTGCAGTGTCTGAGCTGTCAATAAATTCCACAACCATCCTTTGCCCTCTTTCAACATACAATTTTCATTGATTTCAACTAATTCTGGAAGCATATTCAATTTTCAACTTGAAATACTTAAACATCATATTTTCTCCTTATCAGTATTATGAAATACTACAAAAATAAGTGCTCTTTGTAATAGATCTTATTTTAATTGATCTCACATTATATAAATAGATTTTATATAGATAGGATTTTATATATAAAATTTTATCTATTCTAAGCATATCTTATGATAAAGACAGCATGAGTTACACATGCAGAAATATCCTAAAATTCTTTCCTCATAAATTGTGACATACTGAATTCTCCAACAGCATATTCTTGTAATTTCTGCCATTTTCATCTTTCTTCTTTAAATACAGCACAGAGTGTCAATTGAGTAGGAGTAGATTCATGTAAACACCATCTGGGTCCTTAGTTAAGAGAAGACATTTAATAATGCATAAGTTTCCCAGGCCTATTGTGGTTTTTTACCAGCCCTACTGAGTTTTTTCAGAATTCCCCCAGAGATGATTTTTAGAGTGCGACAGTAAATTATGAGATCAGACTGTCCTCTATCCTGGATTCTAGTTTTTAGGGTTTTTTGTTTTTGTTTTTGTTTTTTTCCTTAAATAATGAAAATAAATTGTCAAACAGTGTGGAGTTCCACAAATAGACAGATCTTGTTCTCCGGCAGTGTAGCCCCACCCGGCATCTTTCATTAGAAGCTGGAGCACCTCTGACAAGCGGTTTCCCACAGACCTTAGAAATGGGTTTCCTCTGCTCATGAGATTCTTATTTCATGGATATTAGATCCTGCTGTGTGTTTCTCAAGCTGTATAACCTGAGGAGAAATTGTATGTTTGAACATTTGGAAATGAACTTTTCTTACTTTATTTTTACCAAAGTTGTACAAATTATCATTATTCTGTTTTTCAGATAACTACAAAGTAGGAATTGCATAGTAACACCCTAGCAGACAAAAAGAGAAAGAAAAAGAAATCTTATGATCTTTTGCTTTTGCTTCCTCCCTGCATGAGATGAGAAATAGATGGTTTTGAACTGCCTGAAAGAAGGTGTTTTTCCAGTGCTGCTAACCTGCAGCTGAGTCCCAGTGGGAAAGGGGTGAAACGAATTTAATTCATGGAAGCTGGTTATTGTTGAAAATAATTGCTAAGGTAGAATAATACTCTTTGGAGGTTTGTATGTGTGGAAGGGAGGGTAGCTGCTGGTTTCCCACCAGGAACACAATTTTCTATCTTATCTGTTTCAGTGAAAGGAAAAATATCCTTCCTTAAAGTCCAGATCAGACCCACAGAAAGAGAAGTAATCCTGGAACAAAGTAACAGCCAAATGCAGTGAAGAGAAATCAAACATACACATTATGTCTGAATAGTCTATGGAGGATCTTTTAATTCTTCTGAAGACATTGATGTTTAATTTTTACAAGTCTCTGTCTACTCCAAAATTTTCAAGAATTTCATTGTTGGAATAGAAAAATCAAGTGGCATGCCTGTGTATAAATATTATAATTTACCACATCCCAGACAGACCATATCCATATCCCCCAAATACTGTTTTCCTTCCTTTTAAGAACATTTTTCCTCATCATACAGACTCAGACAGTGTGAGAATGTGAATCTCATTATACTGAACTCCTGCATAACCACTCTCTTTTTTATTTTCTAAGTTTTGACACAGACCTCACTAAGTTACCTAAGCTAGATTCAAACATTCAGTCCTGTCAGTCCTCTTGCATCAGCCTTCCAGAGTGGAGGTGTTACAGGAGCCCACTGCAAGGCCCCATTAAATTGCTTTCTTTTTGTTTAATATGATTCAGCTTGATTTAAATTGAGTTGGTTTGATTTGAATTTTTGACTTCACTATATGGTTCAGACTGACCTTGAATTCCCTATATACTCCAGCTGGCCTTGAGCTCATAGGAATCCTTCTGCCTCAGACTTCTGAGTGCAGGGATTTCAGGTGTGTACCTGCAGAGGTGGGAATAAAACAAAGACACTACATTATGCAGCCCTCCCCCTAGGCAGAGCCCTACCGGCTAAAGCCTCACTATTAGCTCATGTCTAAATTTGAGTAAGCCTGAGAAGTCTTAATGAACAAAATAAAAGTAATTATCATGGGCATATTGACAAGTTATTAAAAAAAGACTGATAATAATCAATGCATAATTGATGAAGTAGTTAAAAACATCATCTAAGAATAGTTTCTTGTCCTTTATCTACATACAGCAGCAATAGTAATCCAGCAGTAGCCTGTAACTCAGAGGTAGCCAGCAGGAAAAGCAGGAGAAAAGAGCCAGGCCCACACAGCCCCAAAAGTCCTCACTGACAAGTAGTACACAAGCTTCAATTCATCCCTGTGGATCAGCACAGGCTAGATCATAGTTGTTGCTGGTAATTCTTTGGTAATTTCCTCTGCTTGTCAACCCAACATGGGTGTTTCTCCAAATAATGGATAATGATTTAGTTCCAATCTAAACACTTTTGGAATATTTTTAAGTGAATTCAGATTTTAAATAAAACTTATGGAAGATCATGTTTTAAAGATTATTGATTTCATGAATATATAGTATACTACAATTTGAGAATAAGCCATATATTGTCTATAAAAATACCTGTCTTTGGAACTCTTTGCACTTTCTGCATGTACAGGACATATTTATGGAATCACACAGACAACTATCTTTTTGAACATAATTCTATAATCAACTTTGCTTCCATTCTTCTATAAAATAACAAAGCTATATATTAAGTTCTCAAAGGATTAATAATGTAGCTAATTCACAAGAATACTTCTCAGGAGTTATGTACTCTTTTAAGTATTTCTCATATGACACTTCTTCAGATAATTTAATAACTCATTTGAATACAACAATCAATGAGGAGATGCATTACATTATCTCTGTTTTCAGGAAAGAAATTGAAGCACAGAGAGATAAAGTGAGGGAGTCAAGGTTATCTAAGTGGGACTCAAGGGCTCAAATCTTGGATGGTCTCACTCCAGGATCCACACTCTAGTTCTTCCTGCAAAAGTGTCTTTACCTCACTGACCAAATTAACTTCCTCTGCCCCTGAGTGTGGAAATATGCATAGAGAATTCTCATAATTAGTGTTATCTCTGTGGCTAGTTGATGGGACACGCATATATCCAAACGTGCTGTCAGATAAACCCTGAAATTTAACTCAATACATCCAGATACCTTCACCCTGGTAAATTCTCATTTGCATTAACTTTAGGTTATTCTGTCTCATTTGCCTTTTTGTAGTGGGTGTCTCTCCCAGTGCTTGGGAATGTGGCAAGAAAAACACGCAGCTCAGAAAAGAGTCATTGCCTTTTGGATAATATCTTAGAGAGAATTCTTCATTGAATGTCTGGTGATTAATACTACTACTATCTGAGATTTGAGATAAGGCTGTTGAAGGTAGGTCTCCCTCCAGGGCTATGTGTGATCTGCATGGTTTGTAGGGTCCCATATACAAAAGGGTCTCACACTTCACTTAATGTTGTGCTGTCCCATGATGAAATTTTAAATACTTTTACCTTTAAATTTGTTTTCTAAGAAAGACATAGTAACAAAGTATACACATTAGCACAACAGAAAGTACAAATATGCGTGGTCACTATTTCTTTCTCTCTATTTGCATATGGTATTGTGATGTTCCATGAACACAGACTTTTGTAGGCCGCAATATATTGGAATTTGGTGACACTCAAAGCCAGTACAGGTCACATAGTCCTTAGCCATAGTGCTTAGGACTCATAAATGTTTTGAATTTCAGATGTTTTTGATTTTGGAATATTTCTGTGTAATGAGATGTCTTGGGGCTTGGCCTAATTCTAAACCCAAAATTCATTTAAACTGTATGTGCTCCATATACACATACCCCGAAGGTTATTTTATACATTTTAGTCCACTTGAATTTTGATACATACAAAACTCAGACATGAGATTTTCCATGTGTTAGTGATAAAAATAGTTTGGATCCTGGCACATTTCAGATGTCATCATTTCAGAATATGGAGGCTCAAACTATAAAAGATAAGTATTTTACACCTACTACTGGGCAAGCACATTGAGAGGGGGTAATGCTTTTCAGCTTCAAGAAGCCAAGTTTCCTTTGAAGTATAATTTGCTTTCAAAGCAAAAGGAAGAGCCTATTGAGAAATAGGAATGAGAAAGGAACTTCGCCATACCTGTCTTAATTACACTGCTTCCAGTATCGACATTAACATTGAAAAGGGTGATACAGAAAGAAGAACAAGGATAACACAGACTTGATTCTTCTTCAATTTTTTTCTCATTCTTCAGTTGTCTGAAGATGGAAACTGTTGGTCAAGTCGAGAAGTACAATAAAAATTATTCCAATAATTTTGTGCAGTGTTTTCATTCTTTGATAAAATCCAGGAATTATTTATGAATGTATGAAATATGAACTGTGAAATTTTTGATGATTTTACATGTGCGTTTAATGATTTATATTTGCATTTAAAACTAACACTTCAAATAGAATGGTGAACAGTTACAGTGACCATAATAAGTGTAAGTTTTTATTTTTCTGTCTTAGAATATTACACAGTAAACAAAACCTGAAAGAGAGCTTGATAAATAAGAAAAAAAGCCTTATAGCTGAACATATTAATCATACTTTTATTCCACTTTATGGAGAGAGCCTCATGTTTTCACTTTTGTATTGTGTTATGGAAATTATGTAGCCAGTTCTGGTACTTGCAATGGTCTATTATATTGAAACTTAGGAAATATTTTTCAACTCTTATGGTTTATTCTCTTATTTTTACAACATAACAAATCATATTAATGACTGGCTTAAATAGTGGGAAAAAGGAAGAAGTTCAAAACCTCTAGCAATTAGATATAGATCCTCAGGTTGTAAGAGCACAAGACCAGATATTATGCGTTGGTCTCCAATCTGTATTTTTGTAGAAGGTAATATATCCAAGTTTTGTTTTCAATTTGTATATATGGGCACTCACTTTTCCAGACCATGTGTTAAAGAGCTTGTCTTTTTTCTGACATAACATATTAGTCATTTTATCAAGAACCAAATAGCTGTAGTTGCTAAGTTTTGCTACAGTGTCCTCTATTCTGTCCCATTGATTATAGTTATAAGTTATAAGTTATATAAGTTATATAAGTTATAAGTTTTTATAACTGTTGCAACATTATTTTTGTTACTATGGCTTTAATGTGGGTATTGTGATAGCTTCAGCACTGCTGATTTTGCTCAGAATTACATAAGCCATTCTGGACAGTGTATGTTTCCATATGCATTTTAGGATCGTTTACCCGGTGCTTTGGAGAATGCTAAGGGAACTGGATGAGGATCGCACTGATTGATTCTACAGCTCAACTTCAGTAATACACCCATCTTACAATTATTTCAACCCAGGAACCCCGGAGCTATTTTCATCTTCTAGAGTGATTTTCAACTTCTTTCACCAGAGTTTTGTAATTTTCACTGTAAGGGTCTTTATTTCTTTAAGTTTATTTTAAAGCATTTAATTTGGGAACTATTGTGAATAGAGTTGATGTTCTGATTTATCTCTGAGTGAGTTAATTATTTGTATATCAAAAAGCTATAGTTCTTGTCTGATGATTTTAAATTCTGGAAATTTGCAGAATTTTCAAATTTATATCCAAATTTTTCTACTGGATTTTTGAGTCATTTATGTAAAGGATCATAGTAATGCAAGCACAAAAAGTTGGACTTCTTTCCTGTCTGTATCCTTCTGATTTCTACTGTTAATTGCTGTAGCTAAAATTTCAATTACTAGGTTTAAACACAAGTAGTTTTAGTGGACATCTTGGCTGAGTTCTAATTTTGAAGGAAATGCTTTCCATTTTCCCTATTCTATATATTATCTGTGGGCTTGCATGTATGTCCTTTATTTTATTAGGCTTAGATCCTTCTAAATCTAGTTTCCTGAGGACTTATGATGTAGGGAAGTTGAATTGTCTTAAAGACATTTTTCTATACAAATATATTCACTGATTTGGTTTGAATCTACATTGATTACATTTATATGATGTATTGCCTTTATTGATTTGTGTATGTTGAACTATCCCTGCATTCCTACAATGAAACCAAATTGAACATGGTGCATGAAAGCACTAGAAGAAAGCCAATGGGAAGCACTGACTTCCTAGACACAGCTAAGATTTCCAGAATCTTTGCCAGCTATTCTTCTGACAGAAATGTAATATGTACAGTATATGAAGAACACAAAGAATTTAACAGCAACAAAAATAACCCAGTCAACAAGCATGCCAATGAAATAAAGAAACAGTTCTCCAGAGAAGAAATACAAATGCAAATGAGTTTTAAGCACATCAAAAAATGTGCAACTTCTTTTTAGCTATCAGGCATTTGCAAATCAAAGCTTCATTGCTATTCCATGTTGCTATTCAGACTGTCTATCATTGACAATACAAAAAAATGTCATAAAAGGAGATTTTCTGCATTGTAATTAGTATAACTACAATGGAAACCAGTGGGATGTTTCCTAAAAGATTTAAAAATAGAAATATTGAAAAAAAACTGTAACACTCCTTGTTAAAATTCCAAAAGAATTAAAATCAGCATGCTATGGATGTCTGCACACAAACATTTATTAGAGCCTCATTTTATTGAGCTATAAAATGAGTCCACATATCCATTAATAAATGAATGAATAAAGAAAACGTGATATTAAATACCACATGGTTTCTCTTATAAAAGAAAATATAAAGAGTGAAAATAAAAGATAGATAATCGGAAGTAGAGAAATAGGTCTTTTATAAATGAGAAAGGAGACAAGCATTGAGGAGAGAAGGAAAGAGGCTGAAAACCTCCCCACGAGGAATGTAATCATTATGTCATCCAAAGATAAATTAACAAAAGTAAGAATCTAATATTAACCAGTGATTACGCAGGAAAAGTTCCATGTTGTTTGCAAGAAGAACAAAAATCAGGTAGCTCATATTTTCTCTCATGTGTGGAAAGAGTTCTGGAGATGAGGCACTTTTAAATAAGATCCATAATCATGCCTGGGCAGAGTCCGAGCTCTTCGGGAAGCCTTGCAGTTACCCAGACCTAGGGACTTCTGGTTCTTTTGATGACTGGTGCCTGCATCTCTCCCACACAGCTGTCTGATTCAAATGTCAATAGCATCCCTCCATCACCTCCAGGATCTTCCCATTTCATTAGCAGTGGTGCTACAAGTGGCACTCCTGGTCCGGTGGAAGTCACTATCCCAAACAATCATGTCTGTGAACTTCTGTAAACCCCAGGTACTATGAGACAGCATAGAACATGGAGCCACATATGCTCAGATCTTTTAAAGCACACACACAAAAAATGTGTGTTTTAAAGCCAATAAAATATACTGTTACCTTTTCTAAGGGTTCATATATGTAGATTAGACCAACCATGAGTGGGAAATAAATGAAAACAAAAAACATACACTTTTCTAGTATTCACTGGAGAGCACAGACATTGAATAATCCAAAATGGGTCCAAAAGTCACACTCTCAGGTATGCACTAACTGATTTATTTTGTTTATATTTCCAAGTTTTATATGAGTAATGATGATATAGAAAAAGATAATTTTCAAGAAAAAAAGTTTGTAATAAGTGTATTGTGGCATAGAATAACAGTACTAAGTCTCAGTAAAAGATACAATACACTGCTCTTTTTTTTTTTTTTTTTTAGGGTTTTTTTTTTTTTTTTTTTTTTTTTTTTTTTTTTTTTTTTTTTTTTTTTTTTTTTTTTTTTTTTTTT
>PVIR01023193.1:0-27303 GCA_004026965.1 Petromus typicus | reverse complement strand
ATCCCAGCACTCGGGAGGCAGAGGAAGGAGGATTGTGATGTGAGTTTGAGGCTGAGCTCAGGGCCAGCCTGAACCACAAAGCAAGACCCTGTCTCCAAAAACCTAAAAAGAAATAAAAATAAAAAAAATAATAACAGGAATGGGTGAGAACTACAATTTAATATTTATTGTCGGTGCCGATTCCAATCCACCTAACACATTAGCATCGGAGAGGGGAAGGTCTTGTGATGACCACCCTCCTCAGATTTAAATGTTCCTCACTGGGAAAAATTGAAATGATCAGAAACATGTTAGAAATGTCAAAAATGCACCAAATAATCTGTGCAAATTATGAACTAGAGCCCTAGCTCAAACAATTAAACATAAAAATTACAAATTTTCCATGTAGTTGATAGAAAGATCCACCTCTATCCTACCTACCTGCACTACCTTCTTCACTTGCTGCTTTTGTTCTCCTAACACATCTGGGCCCTAAGTGTGAACATCCAGACTAATCTGCTGTTGCTACTTGTGCTACTGCCGCTTTCGCCCCTGCAAGGTGCTTTGCACTCCCTGGGCGATAAGTGTGAACCACTGTCTTCCCTTGAATTTAAGTTCTTTGACTCTGATGAAGACTCCTCAAGGTCAGCAGATTCATTATCCTTTTATACACAAGGACTAAGGCTTAGAAGGGTGCCAGCCAGCCAGTTCACACCCACAGATACTGGATGTATATATAACATTTCTTTATCCATTTGATGGGCACATAGGCCACTTCCAACATTTAGCTTTTATGAACTGTGCCACTATAAATATGGAAATGCATACCTCACTGTGATATGATGTCCTTAACCCTTTTGGAAAGATACCCAGAAGAGATGTAGCTGGGTTGAATGAAATTTCCATTTTTAGCTCTGAGACTGGCTGCCATATAAAACCACTTTAACATTTCTCTATGTTCCCCTGACTCCCAGGAAAACCCTATGGACTATTAGTAATTTCAAATAAAACAACTGTGTTTTCTGTTGGATGAAGATTTGGGGACACAAAAATTAGCACCTTCCTTTGGCATAAAGTTGAGGGAGAAAGAAGAAAACAAGTTATAACAAAGACTATTGTTATTGTCCAAAGTCTGTTCATCACAAGTGACTTTGTTGTGTGACACCCAGAGCACTGTCGTTTTCCAGTGCTCATCTGTATGCTGCTTCTGCTTTCTCTGGTTGGACCCTTTTGTTTTTTAAATCTGCTGTTGTCCAGCTTTGATTTGAGACTCTTTACTAAACACACAATGACTGTGTAGGAATTTTAGGAGACTAATAATACTCCCTTTGGCCCCACTTCTGTTCAGAAGCAATTCATATAGACACAAGGGTCTGATAATTGAAGGGAAAAAAAAACCTGTTTTACAATAACTATGAAGTTATTTGGAGATTGTGACTGAGGTAAGCCAAGTAAGTTTATTAATACATGCTTGTCTTCTCCAATTTACAGCCATTTGCAGCCTAGGAAGCTGCAGCCTAGGAAGCTGCAGCCCGTGGAGCTGGCTCTCTCTAACTGCATAGCAGGGAAGGTCATATAGATAGCACATATAAATCTTGAGAGCTGAGCATGGTCCATTTATTCTATTCATGCCAGTCTCAGGAGTGTCCATGTCACAGGAAATAACTCTGGAGATGAAATATTATGTCTACCAGCCTGATGTGCAGAGCTCATGTTCTCTAAAAAAGAATGAATTTGAGGAACAATGGAGTTTAAGAGTAGGAACATGTTTATTGATAGAAGAGCTCTTGAGAAGTGAGAAGGGACCCAAGGAGATAGCATGGGGACCCTACTGTATGGAGGAGTTTTTTAGAGCCAAACCTATGTGGTACAATGTGAGCAATAGCCATGATCAACTGGTGAGATTACCAGTATGGTCATTCAGGGAACGGTGGTCCAGTTGGGAAACAAGTCACGTAACAAGTGTGGATAGAAGAAAGAAAGACTTCTCCTAGGGTACGGTGGGTCCAGGGGCTCTGGTGACCCAGTGGGGTGGCTGATGTCCATCTGAACTTCATTAGGGCCAATGTTTGTCTTTCAAGGTGGTATAACAGGTCTGGCTGTCGTGTCTTTATCTTAAGGCCCAGTTCCCAGCAGACGTGTCTCCAGCTGCAGCTGTGGTGTATTTCACGTTTGTTCTGACTCCCTCGAGGACCTGGCCCTGTCTGGCTATCTAGCATATTTTTACCTAACTCAGCTGTCTATAAATATTCAGAGGGGGAGGAGAATGCCAGGAGCGTCACTCTAGTGGTGCTTTCCCTGCGTGGGAACATGGTGAGCATGGAACGAAGGTTCCCTCTAGCATATTCAACCTAGATGAGAGAGTGGGTAAAAGATTTCAGTCCGAAGGAAAGCCACCCTTGATTCTAATGTGGAGAGTGTAGTTTGATAAGACTGGCCCAAGTGCTATGTAGAGTGTGCCAGAGACAGAGTCCCAGGAAGGTTGGTACCATCATACTCTTGAAGGGTTAAGAGTTCTCCAGATGGAATGGTGCTCGTGGTGGTGTTGGGACTATAAGATATTCTGCTGGAAAAACAATGCACAAGTTATGTGGCTTGATGCATTTGGAGAACTATAATGTTTTGATGTTGTCAGAGTGTGAAGTGTTAAAGGTGAGACAGTATACTAGAATATGAGGGTAGATGGTAGACACAGTTCTTCGACTTCCTTTCTTGTGCTACTGAAAGTGACTATATTTGGGGACTTAAAATTATTCCCTGTGGAGAGGAGAGCAGAAGTGCATGGAGGGAGGAAATAACTTCTAATGCTCTCAATCAAGTAGGTTAATCACAACCAAAAACAATTAATTGTGTATATAGCCACATAGTATAAAGGATTTGGAATGTTTCCAACACAGAGAAATGATAAATATCCAACATGAAAGACTTGTCAATTACCTCAGTCTGATCATTATACATTATGTACATGTATTGAGATACCACAGTGTATCCCATAAATGTGTACAATTTTAATTGTCAATTAAATTTTTTAATACAGTAATAAATTTTTATCCCTTGTTTGCCCACTAATCTAGCTGCACACTTGTTCCTGGACAGACTGTGAGGGCATTGTGGCTTAATGTGTAGGATGACTTCATTCTTTCTTTCTTGTAATCTCATTCTGCTGTTGTACTCTCAGGAAAATCAGATGCAATTCTAGAAAAGGTTGAGAATGAGAAGCAGTCAGTCATTTAGGAAAATTATTAGCATTTTCTAATTTAGGCTCAATTTTTATATTTATATGGTAGTTGGGAAATTGCCACTGTTTTGACAGCAATGATCACATACCCTGGGCTCAGGTACCTCGGCTGTTTTTCGCCACTGCCACATGGATAAGTGCACTAGTGAGGTGGATGGTGACATCACAGCCTTTCAGACAGGAAGGCAGGCTGACCTCCAAGGACAGCAGTAGCTTACTTTGTTGCTCGGGAATGCTGCTGGAGTAATATCCTGCTCTTGGAGGGGCTCATTCATCATGGAACATGTCAGATGAGCTGGCGTGCTTAGCATTTCAGATTTATGCACACTGAGCACATCCAGGACTTAGAGAACACATCCCTTTCTTAGTTTTTTGGCATATTACAGTTTTCTATGCCGGAGTAGCTGAATGTTTCGCTTTTTAAAAAATCTTGATTCATTATGTGGGCAGTTTTTTTAAAAAAAACTAAAGAATCATTCTTCCTGATAGTCACTTATATAGTGAGTAGCAATTTATAGAGCATTATAAGGTCTACCTTACAAAACATATTGGCAAAATTTGTAAAATGCTTATGTGTAGGAACCAGCCAATGGGCTGAGCTTGAACCTGACCACGGGGTGACGAGGATGAAAAATAAAAACACAAAACAGATCTGTAGGACCAGGGAGCTCACATCTCCCTTTGTCACTGAGCCTCGAATGACTGGCACATCTCAGCTTGATTCAGACATGGGCTTGAGCAATCAGAGTCCACAGGACTCTCCTGTCTCCCAGCCTCCATGTGCTTCTCCGGGTAAACAACTTCACCTCAGCTGGTTTTACTTTCCCTGCAGCGTGTTAGCACACTTAGCGCGTCCTCTTTCTCCTCAGTACTCGCCGAGGAGGTCATTAGGCCTCATTTCTCACATCTGGCTTTCCATACTTATGCATTAGGTCATTGATCTTAGGAACAAGTCAGTAAGTTAGGGTAACAGTTATTTTCTCCACTGTACCAAATTGGAAACTGAGGCTTAGAAAGATTGAGCCATATCTTTTAGACCACTACTGTTTGATAGAAATGTAGTGCAAACTGCAAATGTAATTTTAAATTTCCTAATTGCCATATTGAACACAGTATAATTTTTTTAATGTCTAATTTATTTTAATGACATTATTTAACCTAATATGTGAAATACTACAAATTTTGCTTTTAATCAGTCTAAAAAGCTGACACATTTTGTATTATTTTATTCCTAAGGCTTCAAAATCTGGCTTTATATTATACAAGTGAAGGGCATGTCCAATAATCTCAATTTAGTATGAAATGCTCTAGAAATGTTTCTGTGTGAGGAAAGCATTATAAGTGAAATGAGAGTTCCACGTGACCCTCCTAGGTCTTCCTCGCTTTAGCCCTTCTGTTCTCAGTCTGTGACTGCCAACCTGCCATTCCTGTTGATCATTTAGGGTGGATGGGATGGATGTAGACATTTTAACTGACTAAATGAAAGATAAGCCTTCAAGAGATTCATCTTCCACTCTCCTGAAAATTGTACATTTCCCAGGGAGCTAGGAGGTAAACTCTCCCCTCTCTAGCCAGCTTCTGCAGAACGTTTTTTCTGTAATGGTCTAAAGGTTTAGAAATCTTCTTTGCATAGGAATAGGAAATACATAGCATTTGTGCTTCAACCTCAGAGGCTCTGCTTTCCCGAGATCCAAACAGCCAAGTCCCTCACACCTTTGTAGAAAGCAACTTGCAAGGAGAGAGTATTTGGAGCCTCCAGATAAAGTAAGAGCCTTGTTGTGTTATCATCTTCCTGAATCCAGCTCTGAGCCCCACTGTCTTTGAGTGTTTGTCCGAGGTGGTCCCCTGAGCTGTTGTCTGCTGTCTGTCGTCACCTGCTTAAACGGACCGTCTTGTGCACATCTGTGGTCTTTCATGAAACTGTTAATTCTTCTCATTAGAATTAATTTTTCTTTCTCCTGGGCTTTTGTAATGGTTTGTTTGCAATTCTATTATGAAAAATAATTACATTCTCTTCTATGTTATATTAACTTGAAGCAAGTGCAATTACTGTGTTTGTGTTGCTAGATGAAAACACTGGTTTTCATATGCTCCCACCTGTTCTGGTTAATTTGTAGGACTGTGGAGACACACAGACTTACATATATCTCAAGGTCAGATTGGGACTGGTTAATTCAGGGCCTTCCACAGCACCCCTGGTAGAGTAGCCCTTCAAGAATGGTTTGTTGGATCGAAATAAAAATGAAACATAATGAGGCAACAGAGTCATAGGAACCAACCCTTTCCCCAAATAAGTCACAAATTGGTTGTGCCTTACAGTTCAACTGGACAGGAAAAAAGAACTCTGGACAGGAATTCAGAGAAATGGGTTGGCTTCATCTGGGATGCTTCGATGTGTTAATTTAAGCAAAAAATGTGAAAGGGATCTGAAGTAATCAAATGTCAGGTTTTTGCTATGCTGGTTATAGGCAAGGATGTTGTTGTGTTGTCTATTATCATGGGTATAATATTTGTTTTACTTTTTCAAAAATAAAAATTATTTGAAGTTAAATCTTTCATAAATGGAAAGTAAGCCAGTATTGTTAGTGCCAAAACTACTGGTGGTTGATTTGGTAAAGTGAACCAACAATGGACAATATTTTGTTTAATTTTTTGTTTTGTGAGATAAAGGCATGATAGAGAAATGGCATTGTTTTCTCACAGTCTATTATACTTTTAGGTTGAGAATTAATCAAATCATGTTCAAAAATCCAGGCAGCTTCAAAATAAGTGAACTATCCTTTGCACCTGTTAATTTTTCCATGTAGTTGTCAGCATGAGCAACCAGATTGTACCAGTCATAGTTTTTGTCACCTACCTGCTCCCAAAATCTTTGCATTGGAGATTCAGAGAAGGGCATCTCATGGATTTGTTGCCTCTGACATAAATTTTGGATGTGCAACTTCTACATCCAAGTTTGAAACTTTGAATTGAAGATCTCTGATCTCAGGATGGGCGTTGGTCTCACACGGTGGCTGAACAGAGTGTGAATCAGATGGTGACTTTGCCCCAAGCAGCTGAGCATCACCTTCAGGGCCAGGGAGGGGACACTGTGTCAGAAGGAAGCCTGAGCTCGGACATCTGTGGCAGGACTTTCTTTCAGGGATGAAGGACATAGGCCCCAGATGCTGGGAAAGAGATGTGAACAGATACTGTCAGCCCACAACCCCCTCTACCAAGTGCCCTGCTGGAGAAGACCTGCCTTCCTGGAAGAACTGCCCCTTCTTGGGAATCTTGTGTGCAACAGATGCCAGTGTGGGACATCAGGTCTCTTGCCCTTTGCAGCCCAGATCTGGACCAGAGATGCATTCCAGCTAACCCAAGGGGGTAAACTGAGGTCTTTGATGGTTTAATTTCTAACTCTGTACAACCCTGTTCTGTTCCCTTTCCTTACACAGATATCAATCCTACGGGTCTTCTCAATAAATTTCTCATATAATCATTTATTTTTTGGGAAAGCCCAATTTATGAAAATATCCAATTTATGAGAGAACAGAGATGCATTGAGCTCATAGAGTCTCGTCCAGTCCTGGAGCTGAGGAGGAATGATGCACTCCCAAGTCCTTTCATGCTGTGTGTAAGGAGGCTTAGGTGTGGTCAGTCATTACCCACAGTGCCTGGGACCCCCACAGACTGGGATTCACAGGGCTTTCTTGTTTGGATGAAAAGCCGTCTCTGGGGTTTGTGGTTTGCAAAACTGACCAGACCCCTGAATGGTCTATGTCGTGTGCATATGAGTGACTTCCAGATGACGAGAACAACGGTTCTAGGACTGGCTTTTGCTCTGCTTTTCAGAGCCCTGCTTCCATCCTGAGCTCCCTGCCTCGCTCCCTCCTTCTTTGCTTTGCTTTTCTTTCTTTTCTTTTCCTTTTCTGTTTGTTTCTTTCTCTCTGTTTATTTCTTTCTCACTCTTTTCTTTCTCTTTCTCTTTTTCTCCTTTCTTTTCTCTCTCTTTCTTTCTCTCTTTACATTTCTGAATATTCAGGCCATGTTAAATACAATTCGCTCAGCATTGGTTTGCTACATGACTGTGTTATCTATGCAGTGAGGTTTCTGCAGCCATGCTGTGTGAGAAAGGAAAAATTAAAGGATAAAAAATCAATATGTTTTAAAAAAATAAGTCTAATCTGATTTTATATTTTCAATTTCCTTAAAATTAAATAAATACCTATTGTCTAGTTTTCCTTTTTTGGTAAACTCATGATCAGTTCCTTTGTACTTTGCACTGAAGCTTCAAACCAGCAAGATCTTCCTGGATGGGTTTGATTTTTTTGAATGTTGGCAAATTCATCAGTACAACGATAGCTTGATTTCGGATTGACTTTTAGGAAAATTTTTGTGATGTAGTGTACAAAGCCATAATGAGCGTAACATCAATACTCTTTCATTTCTCTGTATGATGCTCTTTGCTTATTTCTTTGGGGGGCTGGAGGGAGAAGACATATTTATTTTAGGTATCAATCCTTTGTTTAAAGTAGGGTAATGAACACTTTCCTGTTTTAGAGTTCCTTAGAAATGCTGACAGGAAGAGCAGTCCGTGTTTTCAGTTAACTTCCTGCCACCTGGTGAAAGTAGGGAGTTCAGCCCACGGTCAAGCCAGTGCCCGCTGTTTCCTGACTGTCATCTGGACCTGTGTCCCTTGAACGTGGGGCACCCATCATCTACAGGGGAACAGAATGAGAGGCCAGGCCTGTCCCTGGCACAGACATCGCTACTTCTGGAAAAGTTCCACAGAACAGAGGCCCTGCTTCCAGTCTGAGGGACCGTAACCAGATGCGTGGATGCCTTCAGGTACCTCCTGTAGTAGGACAGGGGATGAGAACAGGAAGCTGACCGTTCCTCACATGCCAGTAAGGACAATGGTGCCACTGTCCCCTGCAGCTCATGTTGGCATCAAGTGAGCATGAGTGGTTACTAGTGATCAGGACACTGGTGTATCAGGGTGGGGCCGGAGGTGAGGACCTTCAGGATGGACCCTGCATGGGAGCAGAGGGCAAGGAAAGCGGCCTGGGCTTTGGGTTCTGTCAGTTCTGGAGAGAAGGCCCCAGAGTGGCCTCATGCTTCCTGGTGCTTTGGCTGCATTCTGCAGCAGCTTTGGCATGATTCTGGCATCTTACTGAGCCATTTGGGGCCCTGAACAACTGCATTTTCTGTTCTTTCTTCCTGAAGCCAAAATGAGAACCCATCACTGGTAATGAACCACAGTCCTCATTTTCTTTTTCCAGCCTCCTTTCCCTCTGACAGAACTTCCACTTGGGACCCCCCCACCCCATTTCTTGGGTAAAGAACGCAAAGGTCTGAAGCTTTGTGAGTCTAGTATGGGCTGAGGACTTGGTGGGGCAGGAGCTATTTTCATTGGTATAGTACAGTCCAGAATTTTTATACTCTGTTGAGAGATGTGAGATGTCAGATTCTTTGCTGCAGCTGATCTGTATCAGAGGGAAGATGTGCTATTTAAATGCAGCATTTGATAAGGGAGCACACTAAAGAAATGTTAAAAATGGCAAAATAGCTGGTACAGATTGAGGGCTTACTCTCTTCTTGAAACTATATTATTAATTTGTTCTTCTGATAAACCTTTAGGTAGATCCTGCTTTTATCCATGTTAATAACTGAAACAGTGAAGGAAGAAGGAAATCATAGCTGAGGGCACAGTGGCAGGTCAAAGATGACCCCCAGGTTTTGGAGACTCTTCTGTTGAGGGCTGTCCTGTCTCCTTGGACTTGGTGGGGTGTTGTTGTCTGTTTGCACTGACAGAATATGGTAGAAGTGTAACTTTAACTTTGCCATGTTGGTACCTGAGCTTTAAAAGTTTAACAGCTTCGCCCTGCTGCTTGACATTGGAGACCTGAGACCTCTGGGAGGAACCTGAGGCAGTCAAGAGGAGGCCATGTTTAGAGACAGAGGTGGGAGGGCCTTGTTACCACGGCAACAGCTCCTGGTGGTTGGAGTCTTTTCACTGAAACTGAGGCATCGTGATGCACAGATAACCCTCTTTTGCCCCGGTCTGTCAGAATTCCTGGCTCATGTTTCCTGCACAGAATGAATGATTACTGCGTTAAGCCTCAGAGGGCTACGTAATTTGTTATTCAGGAGTGGATAAACAGAAGAGTCACACGGCTGTTAATGAACATGGAACACTGAGCCTAGGTTTTGAGACTGCAGGGTGCTTGTGCCCGACTAGTGCTCTATGGTACCTGTGGAAATTACCCAGAGTGCCCTGGTGTCTTCGTGCAGACAGGGACTCACTTTCCTCTGCCATATACCGCATAGGGACTTTTCTCTTCGCCACATTCGTCCTCCTGGAAACCTCTCTTGCCACTTGCCATGCGTACCCTGTGTCCTCCCACCCTTCCACTGGAAGGGCCACCATGCGAGGGGAGAGATTTGCCTCTGCTGCTCACCACCCCAACCATATGTAGAATAGTCCCCAGCATGAAGGAGATACGCTAAAGATGTTCAAGTGAGTGAATAGAGGGATGGTAGTGACGTTTCATTTTAAGGTGAGGAAAATGGAAAATGCCTTTGCTTTAGCCATTCGAGATGTTCTGTGTAGTTCTGCTGGTCTGCCTTCAGGGAGAAGAAAGAGAAAGATCAGAGAGAAAGGGTCCTGGGAATAAAGCAGATGATTTATTAAAGTCATAAGACAATTTCCCAAGTCTAACGGAGGAGAGTCAGAATGGAAAACGATTTAAAAAAAAAAAAAACCAATTGTGACACTGTGCATGTTATTGAAGACAATATATTTTCTGGCTGCAAGTCTGATAGTGAAATCAGTAGTGAGGAGGTACTGGGGAATATGATCCCACAAAAGTGAGCTGCTCCCCGAGGGAGGCAGCTCAAACGTGGTCCATTACAGCTTGGAAGAATTTGAGTAATGACCGGATGGTCTCCAAGAGTTACAGTGGCCGAGATAATTAAATAGGCCAAAATAAGTCAAGCAAGAAAAATTGTTTTGTTGAATAGAAGAAAAATAAGATCACTGGACCTTTCCAGGAACCCTGGAGCAAAGATTTCTCAATTCTGGTGAGGTATTAAGGAAATAAATCTACACAATAGTTAAACACAATATATAGTTACCTGGCTTAGTGTCACCTGAAATGAGGTTATATCATACCACCCAAAGAGATTTTAAAGATGGCTTAGAGGAAATGAACTGTTTAATACAGAGATAGGGAGGAATTGGGAAATTCCTCCAAATACAGCCTTTGTTAGTCACGTGTTTCCCGGCTGCTTGTGGTCTATCTGGTGGTGAGAGTTAAGTCTAGATGATGTAATGGATTTAAATCCTCTCAAGGATGATAGAAAGATGATATAAAGGGTGATGTTGCTGAGAAAGTGTCAGCTTCTAAAGCAGTCGAGGAGGCTAAAGTCAGACCAAGACTAAATCTGTGCTGGTAGGTCTGTCCTCATGTTGCAGCAGCAGAGTACACGAACAGTTCTCCGTGGGTGCATCACTTGTGTGGCGTGACATGAACTGCACAACTGGTTCCAAGAGTTGGCATATAAAACCAGAACTGCAGCTTTAGCCTAAAATAAAGGGAAGAATCATTTCCTTTTACACAAATAGCTAAACACAAATAGTACAATTATTTATGAGCTCAGGGAAGTTGAGCAGTGTTCACTTAGAAAATATAAAAGTTGTGGTTATTTTTACTTAATGAATTTAGTTTTTTTCCAGTTACATATGTTGTACCAGAAATTATGATGTCAGCCATAAAGTATAGCTCATAAGAAACACTATGTGTCTTACTCATTTTGTGGTCTGAGTAGGTTTTGGTAAAACACAAGTGTCATTCGATTGGGCAAAGAATTGGGAATGGATTTCCAGGAGGGCTGCTTTAGCCACATTTATTTATGGCCTCAGAGTATCTGAACAACCCTCATAACGATTTCCTTCAGTTATTTCATTTGCTTTGTTTGACCTTCAACAGACAAAGACCAATGTAAATCTTTAAAAAGGAAGGTAATTAAATCCCAGCATAATTTATATATATATATATATATATATATATATATATATATATATCTCCCGGATATATTTCCCTGACCCTTCCTTCTATTTTATCTAGAGATAGCTGGCAAATAATTGAAATGACTTTTTGGTTTTTTTTTTTGAGACAGGGTCTTGCTTTGTAGTTCAGGCTGGCCCTGAGCTCAGCCTCCAACTCACATCACAGCAATCTTCCTGCCTCTGCCTCCCAAGTGCTGGGATTACAGGCATGAGCTACCATGCCTGGCACTGTGGTGTGTGGTACTGGTTGCTGCTGGGCGTGAGTCTCCATGCCCAGTATTGTATGTGGTCACCAGGGATTGAACCCAGGCCTTTGCGCTTGCAAGACAGGTGCCGGAACCCCTGAGCTAAATCCCTGGCCCCGAAATGACTTTTTCATAGTCTTGCATTCCATATTCTTTACTTATTTGAAATTGCCATTATCCTATAAGAAAATAAAAAGTTACCTGGAAAAGATATTTGTTGCTGTGTAGTTCTAGTATGACCAATTATAGCTCAATTTATTGTGGATATTATTTTCTAATCCATTAAATGCTACAGCTTTGATGGCTGGGTAATGTGAATAGTATAATAATTACTGAGCTTGCTTCTAGTTGGTAGGTGGCTTTATTGGAATGAAGCCATTTGATCCTGATATCACATTACCCTCATTTCAGAGAGGAGGAATAAGCTTAGGGATACGTGAGTTGGCTGATGACTGGAGCCCCTGAGAGACAGAGGTGGCCACGCATCCAAGTGGCCTGCTTCCAGGTGTGCTCAGCCAAGCTGGCTGCCCCGCTTCCCCAGCTGTCTGCTCTGTGCTCATTTGACCTTTGCCTATCAGTCCTTTCAGCATGCTCAGTCTGTCCATACTGAACTGGTAATCTGTATCTACTTAAAGGGAAAAACATTGTCCTCCTATTGGGCTCCAGAATTAAGACTTTGTAGCTGGCTTGGAAAGTGACTCATAAGAAATGGATTTCTTTAGGTGAATGTGAAGTTGAGCTGGGCAGTGGCAGGGGTGAGAGAGTGAAGCGGCTTAGCCACAGTAGCTTGTTATAAAGGGGATGACTGGAAAAATTCTGAGATGCC
The DNA here is from genome assembly GCA_004026965.1 of Petromus typicus. Taxonomy (NCBI): domain Eukaryota; kingdom Metazoa; phylum Chordata; class Mammalia; order Rodentia; family Petromuridae; genus Petromus; species Petromus typicus. Next base: position 14,962 of record PVIR01023193.1, on the reverse strand, counting down.
TGTTACCTATAAGGGAATCAGCTAGACTTATTCTGGACTGAAGTCCATGTTGCTCTATGAAGTGCTATGAAATAAAGTATTATTCTCTTCCACAGCTGGGGAAATTGAGGAAAAGAGCTGGCTTCAAAGCCTCAAGGGAAATCAGAGGCTAAACCAGACCACAAAACAAAACTTTAGTCACAGAAAATTGGATGTGGGGAGATTAGATTCGGTTCCCAGTCATCTCATTTTACAGAGGGGAAACTGAGGCTCAGTGGTTTTATAAGTTCTTGCTTTTTTGTGTGTACATATTTGTATATATATATATATATTTATATATATATATATATTTATATTTATATATCTCTTACCTTGTTCCACAAATCCCACAAAAACAAATGTAAAACATTAAGACTTTTGTAAGTGAAGGAGTCAATGTCAGAAGAGACAGAGGTCAGAATAATAAGCTCATTTTAGGTGAGATTAAGAATCAAATTCATGTTATGAATTCCCAAACACTTTGAGGGAATCATAAACTTGGCTTTCAGATTTCTGGCAGCTAACATTAAAAAATAAAGAGAAGCCATAGTATTCATGAGGTAAAACAAATTTTTAGAATATGCAGAATGACTACTGGCTCTGGATCATGTGAAAATTTATGTGAAGAACTTCATAGAGATGGTCTGTTGATAAAGTGAACAATACCCTCAGCAAATGAATACTAGGGGCTTTCACAGCACTTATTCCATGCCGGCTGTTCACAGAATAAACTGGCACCATTTGACAAAAGAATTACAAAAACAATCCAAATAGAAGAGTAACTCTTGGTGCGCTTAAGGATGAATTTCCAAACTTTAAACAAGTGAAAAGGTAACATAATTTGAATAAGGCAATCAAGGACACTTTCTTGTTTGAAGGCAAGGTTTTAGGTGCTATGAAGTGTTGCAGACTTTAAGAGGCTAGAGAGATCAAGTGAAACAGGAAGATTTATTTTGGTGTCCACTGGCTTAGAGAACTCATGTCCAAAGACTGAGCCCAGGACAAAGGAGGGGCTCTAGTTTTATACATGTTGCAGAGCAGGCTGGTCTACTGGGATGAAACTTGTGGACAGAAGCAGAACAAAGGCAGTTAGAGAAGTTGTGACAGTTTTGTAGCAGCGTTTCTTGGTGGTGTGGGTCAGGTAATTAAAAAGGAAACAAAGCCTGTGTTTATAGGGGGTGGGGAGTTGTAGGGTTGGTGGGGGAATGGGAAAAAATGAGAATCAAGTTGTGTCATATACTGGTCCAAATTCTCAATGTTAAATGCAATGATGATTCGTATATATAATGTACCAATAAAGATTTGAATTAAAAAAAACAAACAGGATCTTATGGGAACAGGAGTTTGTGAAACCTGACCAACAGGGACAAAGTTACTAATTTTATTTTTAGTAGAATAAAACAGCAGCCATGAGGAGGGAAAAGTCTAAGGGAGAGTTTGCTTAGGTTGGGGAAACTTGTTTTTCTTTCTTTTTCAAGCCCTGCTTCATAAAGCAGTAATTTTGATATTATTTTCTTCAGCGAATGTGTGAGGGATATAGACAGTCTGTTTCTTATTAAATGTACAACTGTATACTCTTAAGTAATGATAATTCTTTGAAATAAAGCAAGATTTACCCTCCTCTGCAGGGCCCTTGTATCTGCCGCGTATGAATTCCCAAGTCTAACACGTATGCCTTGTCTGTTTCACGCTGTATTTTTCCATCTAGAGTTATGAACCTGCGTGTGTGAGAGTAGGAGACCATTCCAACTGCACAGAATGATGGTTTGAGCAGTACCAAGGAATGAGCCAAGATGTCTCCTAAAAATAATTTGGAGTTTATTCTAGCACACAGGAGCAGATGGATGATCGAGCCCCCAAGCATGGCCACAAGAATTTTAGTTTGGAAAAGTTTCCAAGTGGGTGTGAACAAATGCCCACTATGTCCATAAAAATATTCCACACGAAGAGATTCATGAACTCTAAGCTCTTTTCTCTGTGGCTCTCTATAGAATGCTCTAAGGTACAGTGATTAGGAAACCTACCCCCAATATCCGAATGACTTGTCACCGTATGAACCATGTATAGGTCCATACTGGATGCACCTTTGGGGATCATATGCCCTGGATGCCTGGAAAGCTCAGGAAAAAACCTCTTAACGTTGAATGATTGGTAGCACTACCCCTTTTATCATCAAAAGTATCCTGGCTCCTCTAGTGCCTTTCAGGAATGCTTGTAATTTCATAAAAAGTTTATCAAGAACATTATGTTAATGTGAACTGTTTTTCTAGAAATTTTGTTATTATGGTTACTGGTGCTGCCTCCCTCATATTTGGAGAAACTTGAATGATTATGAAAAAGTCTTTAACCCCAATCTTACTGTCAAGCTATAGTTGACTATTTTAGCTCGTTGTGTGTATGTGTGTTTGTACCTCACACATTTTAAACTTTAAAGCATTTCAGTATTGTCAAGATCCATTAATTTGTAAAGGTCCTGAAATTGTCCTTTTCTTTGTGAAGAAGTTCAACTGAGTAAAGCATTTTCATTGGAAAGCTTAAATTGACCTTATTAAGGTAATTTATGTTGCTCCTTTAAATGAGAAATACAAGTGTAACTTCTGGCAGACATATGGGAATCTATATAGTTTGGATGATAAACCAGATAATCACTCTACTCATTTGACTTTTGTGTTTGGAGTAAATGCCAAGGAAAGTCACACACTCCCTTTATCACTGGGTATTGGTAAACAGTGACTTATAGAACAGAAAGCCAAGAAACCAAGGCTTCCAATTTATGGATAAAAGCTTGCCACCTATTAACCTTTAAGTCATTAGTAGATAGAGTATGGATCTTTAAAATAATGAATAGACTGTGTTCTGGGCCCCACTAGATCTACTAAACATATGGGGAAGAATATGAAACCACAGTTTGGAAACATCCTTGATTCTGCAGTAAATAAACTTTCCCCTAAGAGTTTCCTGTAGATTGAACTTTTAAGAAATAGCAAGCTATACAACATGAGGAAGTAGCATCCTGCTACAATCAGAGCAGGCAGCGTTCACAAAGTTCAGAACAATTGACCTCAGCTCGTCTATTGGGACAAGTACGTGGCCTAAGGATTGTCTTGAATCTGACTTTTCATGATCTTTTCTACCACACTTACACCTTCAGCAACTCGTTTCATAGCTCCATTGCTATATTTAGGGGTCAGAGGTCAGATTTATTCAGCCAAATTCTTTCAAGGCATAGAAATTTAAAATCACAAAGACCTATCCTGACTTTAGTCTTGTGGCCCAGTTTGTCCAGATGTTAAAACAACTGTAATTGTGGACGCGCTAAACTGTGAATCGATGCCTGTGAGTTCAGTTCTTCCCACTGATGGAGAAAGACTTGGGATCACTTTTCTGAAAATCTTTGGGATTCTCCCAGCCTTGGGTAGGGTTCATGAGCCTCCTCTGGCATATTCATTCCGTCTTCCTCACCCGCCTATTCCTTCCTCCCTCACATTAAACTTTATTTGCTCATGCAGCTATCTTTCATGAACAGACTGACTTCTACAGACTGTGCTCTGTCTTGACTTTTCCAGTGTCGAACAGCATCTGTGTTGAGTAAAAGGCTGACTTTGTTTTTGTTCACTTATCTGATCATTTTTAAGAAGGAACAATTTTGGAAGAAAAATTGTTCCCCAAACTGTGATGGACTCTGCCACTCATATTTACTGTTAGTTTTTACATTTACTTCGGGTGATATTAAGGAAGTAAAAGCTGACGTTTCCAGCTCAGGCTTTCCTCTCGTCACTCGCATCACGCTTATCCCATGATGTAAACACTGCTGAGCGGGCTCTGCCACTGTAAGATATGTGATTTGCAAATATCTTCTCTCATTCTAATGGTTGTTTCTGACTTCTTTAGTATCTTTTGATGCACAAATTTTTAAGTTTTCATGAAGTCTAGGTTATATGCAATTTTTTTTTGTTACTTGAACATTTGATGTCATATGAAAATCCATCACCAAATCTAAGGTCACTAAGATTTATTGCTCTGTTTTATTCTAAGAATCTTACAGTATTTTATATTATGTGTAGGTCTTTTAAGTGTAGATTTGTAAAGTTTATTCTGTAATTTGGTGTGCTTTATCAATCCTTTTATCTTGAAGTAGTAAATGCTATTTGCCCATTATGTTTAGTAACAAACTTTCTTTTTAAAAATGTTCATACCGTTTACACATTTTATAGTGAGTACTCCTTTCATTATATTTTCTATTTTAGAGTATCCTTAATATTATTTTTTAAGGGTAATTATTTTTTAGCATTTTCTATAGCGTGTTAGGTCAGCTACTTGGTTTTGCTAATATTTGTTGTGTCTTCTAAATCTTGCAGTAAGTCATTAAGAAGTCTGTGAGTTTTGCAATGTGGATTTCTCATTTGTGGTTATTTTTCATCAGTACCTGAGGGTTCTTGGTTGTGAAGGTGTCTTTCAAAGAAACCCGGTATCTGCTTTCAGTACATACACACAGAGACTCATCTGTCAAGGACTATTTTTTAAAGAATTGATTTCTTGATTTCAGCGTTCTTATATCACTTATGGTATCTACAATATCCATTCAGATTTAATGTGGTATTATTATTATTTCCACTTAGAGTCTTGCCTAGAGATTCACTTCTTGGGAAATGAGGTTTTTCTTTATCCCCACCGTGGGTTCAGCCCTCCCATAGCCTTGGCTGTTGGTAGAAGGTGCTGGTCTCGGCCTGCTTCATCGCCTGTAGCAGTCATCCTCCTTTGCTCACGGGGTATCAACCCCCATATCGCTGACTCTGGACTCTGCATCAGAATCTTCTATCCTTTTCAAGGATCAAGGTTCCTTCTCAGCCCTTTCAAATTCTGTCTAAGAGCTCTTCTTTCTTTTTGGTGCTTGGTGATTTTATTCATTTAATTAACAGATTTTAATTAGGCACCTACAGTGTATCAGGTGCTTTCTAGGACTGGGGTTAGATATATGACTACACAGACATAGATCTGTCATTGTGGAGTTCGTATTCCAGAGCAAACAAATGAAAATGAACATGTAATGAAAAGTAGAAATTTCATAGACTCATACAAGGTGACAAACGGTGCGGAAGTAATGGGAAAGCCCAGAGTAAGGACTAGGAATAGTGAACCAAGGGAGGCCAGCTGGAGTATGAGGTAATGATTCCAAAATGAGATTTGGAAAAAGTGTGAAATCTGAGCATAGTCTTAAAGGAAATCAAGGTGTAAGCCAAGCTAGAGAAAGAGTGTTATAGACAGATGAAGCCGCACGGTCAAGTCAAGCATGAGTGAGCCTCCTTCCAGCCTTGTAGGGACAGCACAGCTGCCTGTGCGGTCTGAGCGGTGAGGAGGCAGAGTCCTGGGAGAGGGGACTGAAGGGCTAGACAGGGCGGGGCGATCATGCGGAATTTGGGAGCTGTGTTAAGACTTCGGCTTATCTGTACTTTGAAGAGAGTAGTGACATGATCCCACCCATGTTCTGTAAAGACCCCTTTGGCTGATGCTAGGAGAGAACAATTAAAGATAAATATATATATATTGGTTTTTTTTTTTTTTTTTTTTTTTGAGACAGGGTCTCTCTTTGTAGTTCAGGCTGGCCCTGAGCTCAGCCTCAAACTCACATCACAGCAATCCTCCTGCCTCTGCCTCCCAAGTGCTGGGATGAGAAGCATCAGTCACCATGCCCAGCAGTGTGTTATGTACTGACAGCAGTACTGATTACTGCTGGGCGTGAGTCTCCACACCCAGTATTGTATGTGGTTCTCGGGGATCAAACCCAGGTCCTTGCGCTTGCAAGACAGGCACAGGAACCACTGAGCTGAATCCCCGGCTCCTTTTTTAGTTTTTTGAGACAGGGTCTTGCCCTGCATTCACTGTGTAGCCCAAGCAAGCCTCAAACTCAGCAGTCCTCTTGCCCCTGCCTCATGAGTGCTGGGATTACAGGCGTGAGCCACCATGCCTCACACTGGTATGTGGTACTAGGGACTGAACTTGGAACATTTTGTTTGCCAGGCAGATGCCAGAACCACTGAGCTAAATCTTTGGCCCAATTAAAGATGTTTTTGCAGGACCTTGCACTAGCTCAGCAACAAGGTGGCACCTTACAAGTATGGCGGCCTTAGAAGTGGCAGGAAATGTAAGCAGAATGGCCTACTGATGGACTGGCTCTGGGTAGTTTCAGAAAAAGAATTTCCTGTCCTTTTTAGCCAGCTGTGTGTATAGTATTGATTCTAATTATTTTCTTAAATTTAACATTTCTATGTGATTTTATGGAATGGCAAGTTCAAGCTAAGCATATCCTAAACATGTCCTTCAGCTAAGCATATCCTAAAACTGCAATCCAATGAAATGAGTTTCAAAATGCCATCTTCTGTGTAAACATGGTTTTAAAAGCTTTGTCACGGCACATGCTGAGAAGTTGTAGCGGTTTGAGCTCTTTAAAGAAAGTCAGAGAACTGAGTTTCTGCTGTCCGAGCCCGTTGAGAAGTCTCTTGGGTGCACTCACAGCAATGACGGAGAGACAACAGCGGGTGGCAGTGTGACAACGGGGCGTCTTCTAGTGGACACCTCTGGCCAAGAAATAACTATCTGCCAAAATACACAGGTGAGGTTTTCATCTCAGCCCTTTCCCAGAACGTAGGACTCTTTATTTCTTTGGTTTTCATCCAACCAGGAAAGAAAGCCTGGAGCACTTTAAGAAGGCTATCTTTCATGAGTAGAGAAATTCTTCTACTTGAGCAATCAGCGGGGTTTTCCACAGTGATGAGGGGCTTTCACGTTCTTTCCCTCTGGATAGAGTTTGAGGAAACAAAGTTGTTTGGGTCGAGAGACACCACCCAGTTTGGAAAAAAACATCTTTTAAAGTCTTTGTCTTGAAAATTCATATTTGCAATCTAAAGTAGAGATGATGATTGCCATGCTCACGATATCTACTTCCTTTGTTTGAGGAGTCATTTCCAATTTTTGACCCCAAACTGTTCGCTCAGTAGAATTGTGAGGATGGTCATAGACAGACATATGGCTATTCATGGGAAGTATGCTGTGATCGCCTTCCCTATGGGCCTTCAGTGAATGCTGATTCTGTTACCATGGTTTCCAAGGCTAGAATCTCCAGGAACCAAGTTTTGCTTCCTTGTTACACTTGGAATGGAAAAAGATCTGGCAACAGGCTTCTTTTTAAAAAAAATTTTTTTTGAGTGTTGCTTATTGCAAAGTGATGCCAAATAGTTGACCAAAAATATTTACTGTCCCCCAATCCTCCCACCCCGCATCCTGCTTGGAAGGTCCAGGGTGGAGCCCCACCCATTTCTAACAAGTTCCCCACTTTGTGCTAGCCTGGGAACCACTTTTCGCTATCTCAGAGCTATTGTTTTCAAACTTCACTGCACCTTCAGCCACAAGCAGAACTTCTCAAAAATCCCAGATAACTGACTCCCCAGACTAATGAAATGAGAAGTCTGAGGGTGGAAACTGGCATCTAACAGGTTCCCAGATGCAGGCAGCTCTGAGAACCTCTGTGTCTTGGCCTCAGACTGGCAGAATGTGTCTTGGGCTGGATTATACCAGACCTGCATTTCCTGGGAAGCAAAGCCTTGCTGTACGAGTGAGAAAAAAAGCACCATGAAAGTATAAAATTCTTATCATCAAAATTTTCAGGAGACAGTTTGATGCATATAAATTAGGGAGTAGAAATCTCTCCATGTGTCACTTAGTGCAAACCTAAATATTAATTATTTGAGCTGAATTTTGCACATTGACATAGCGAAGGTGAAAAAAAACCCTATTCTTATTTTCAAATGTCTTTTTCTATTATGAAATGTTATGATATGATTCAGGATCCCCAAATCAAATTTTGTGAAAAGTTAGACTGTTTTATGGAGAGTCAAGTTGGCGTATGGACCAAATGATTATATCTGATTTTACTTAGGCATCAATGTTGCTTCTACTTATTTGTTATCTTTGAAGCAACCTGATTCAAAATGCACATTTGTCATTGGCAGATAATTGTTCATAAAATAATAAAGAAAAAATATAGTTAGGTGAAACAACAGAACAGAAATCTTAGCTAGTGTCTAGTGACTGTATATGAGCTTTCTGATGAGATGGAACTAGGATTTTTGTGAAGGCCAGAATTTGTACACCTACAGTGTGTCCTTTGCATAACTTAAACATTTTAATGCCAAGTTTCTTTGCTGTCCACCTTAGGGTTAAAGACACCTTTTTATAGGATTAATTTGAGGGTAGAGTGAGATAATTATATAAAAATATTTGCTAAGTTGCAAAGTACTAAATATATACAAGTGTTCTCAGTTAGGATAATCTACATTAGTAGGAGGACTGTTTATTTTAATTAATGCTAATAAATTTCATGGAAGACAAGACTTTTGAGGGTAGGACTTATGTTTTATTTATACTTTTATGCTCACTAGATAAGGCAAAGCTTGAGATATGGAAGAAGTTCAACGAATGATTGCCGAATAGTTGATCACCTAGGGCTATTTCCTTTGTGACCAGCAGCACAGGTTTATGTGAAAACAAAGTAGTAAGCTGGAAAACAGAGCTTTTTGTGTATTGCATATGACTAGTCTCTGGCAATTAGAATCCTAATTTTCCCTCATTAGTGTCAGAATCCAACCTCCTCAATTAATGGGCTCAGATACGGCTTCATAGGTAGGTACAGCTACAACTTTTCCTTTCCCCCTTTGAACACTCCTGATTAAGTCAGATGTCCAGTTGAGAAAAAAAAATAACCATTTCAGAGTATCAGAAAGATTTGCAGTTGATGCATTTCATCCTTTCCATGGCCTGTACAATTCTTCTGTGACAAGTTAGGTCACTGGGTGGTGTGTTCTAATCCTTTTAGACTGCTTGGTGAAGGGTATGCACAAAGGGAAGTTAATAGTTCTAAAAGCAATTATTTGTTTTTAAGACTCTCATTTTCTCTGGGAAATAGTCAGGAACTAAAGACACTCAGGCTCATTATCATCTTGAGGGTTTATTTTGTCTTGATACTAAAACTGTGTGTGTTGGGGGAACAGAAGACCTAGTTGGTGCAGATATGTCCGGGCACATAGAGAGATGGGTGGGGCAGGGTGACAGGGCAATTTATCAAATTGGGAGTAAAGTCTGGTTCTTAATTAATCAACAGTCTATCAAATTTGGATAAAAAAATCTTAAGAAATGAATCATCCTGCAGGAAATAATTTAAGGGTTATGAATTTAGTTGAAGTGTAATTGTAATTTATTGGTCATTGAAAGGAATGGGAAACTTACTGGATTACCCGTGATTGGGTAATCCAGCAGAAACATCAGCATCTTAATTTACTTTTCATCCTTCTAAAAAACATCCCTGAGGCTGAGTGATGATGCATAATGAACTGAGGTTTATTTACCTGACAGTTTGGGGAGGGTGCAAGCCGAGGTCAAGTGGCCTTACCAGTTTAGCCTTTGAACAATGCCTATTGGCCAGGGACATCATGGTGAGACACACACTAGAGATCACATGGCCAGAGAGCCATTCAAATGCCAAGTTAGCTCTTCTGTGACAGGTCCTTCTCATGAGAACTAACTGGGATGCCTTGAGGACTGTGCCCTTGCCAGGGCAGCGCCCCAGTGGCCTAACTACCTCCCACGGGGCCCTGCTTCTTAAAGCTTTCACCTCCATTCAGAACTTCCACACTGGGAACCATGGCACCTGAGGCTTCGGAGGGACACATGACATCCAACCATAGCATTTGTAGTGCTCAGGGCGCAGCCAGTCTGGAAGAAGTCTGGGGTACAGATAGAGGCAGGGCCTCATTCGGAGCTATAAAAACCCATGTTACAGAGTTCATATTTTATTCTGCATGAACTGGAATGGAAGACACTAAAGGCCTTTCAACCAGAGTGATAGACGTAACATATGGAAGAAGATGAGACAGAGATTAGATAAGATGTTGGGGAAGAAGATGGCAACAAAAACTGAGAAAAATCTAGGGTGATACCAGAAAGGTAGGAGAATATTCAAACGAAGGAAGTCAACTTCAGAAAAAAGCAGGTGAGGTTTATTGCTGAAAGGAAGAAAGGGCAAGAAGGTGGGAGAGAAGGCAGCGGTGCGTGTCATCTGTGAATGAAGACAGGAAGAACTGAAGAAAGTGAAGGTCCATGTGGTTAGATGATACTACAGGAGCTGCGCTGAGTGGGAGACAGAAGAAAAGGAGGTTGTTATCAGTCATTTGGGAGGAGCTTCGGGGTTGCTGTGCTCAGGTGATTTTGGAGGTGAGTGTGGTAAAATGAAAGAAAATATAATGGGAAATATAGAAGTCAAAGATTGAAGTAGGGGCTTTACAGATGTCATTGGCGTGGATATTAAGTTGCCAGGAATGGTAGAAGAAGGAAATTTCAATAATTTTTTTGTAAAGATGGTTCAGTTCCTCTGTTCTGTTTTCAAAACTGTAGAAACAGCAGAAAAGTCCTTCCTAAAATCTTTGATAAGTGAGGGAACAGTGTTAGGAGTTCAACATGCTACTTTCAAAGGAAAGAAAAGATGGTACTGCCAAATGAGAGCTCAGAGCAGCAGGGACTTTGGAGCAGAGCAAGTTTGTAAAGTTTTCAAAAGAGCAATAGGAGGAAAGGAAACCCTGGCTCTTTGCTTAATCATGAATATGGTGGGTTGCAGTAGAGAAGGCAGCCCCCATTTCAGAGTTCAGGGACCCTGTCTACTTGGGACAGCTAAAATTCAGTTGAGTGAAGAAGACAGATAAGAAGCTGTAGAAGATTGTCTTCTAAGTCCTATCTTAGACGGCAGGAATAGGTCTTGGAGTTGTGGATAATGGAACAGAGGAGACTGAGTTTAGAACTGAATGACGGTAAGAACCAAGGACCCTTGGTGCATCCTTTGGTAAGTGCTCTGCTGGGTGGACACACTGACGTGTGAGTGATCGCACCTCGTCATTCAGGGAGTAATTGGCAATTTGGCCCCGTGGGTAACAGATCCTGGAATTGAACCTGGCCTGCAGGGATAAAGAGCTTAGGCTTGTAGCTTTGTCACTGTCACCTCTCAGTGCTTGTGGCATACTATAATAGCTTTAGAGCTTGCATTTCTTATGCTGGAGAATTTCCATGAATTTTACCTGCCATTGAGAAAAATGATAACAGTATATCTAGGCCAGGCCTCTGAATATTGGTGATGTTCTACTTGTCATCTGAGGTAGAGTAGAGGAAGTATTGTTTTTCTTTGATTACTTTTGTTTCTCCTGTTCTGGGCTTCAAATCCTCACAGGTCACCATGGTGATCACCTATCCATTTCCCAACACTGTTGATGTGGGTGCATAGCCAAAAAAGACCCTCTAGGCTAAAGCTGTTGCCCTTTCTCCCTCCTTCCCTCTCTCCTTCCCTTCCTTCTTTCTTTCCATCGCCTATGTATCTACCCATCCATCCATCCACCCATTTATCCATTCCTGAATGCAGACCTTCCTCATTTAATGGCTGAGGTAAACATCTTAGTCGTGTTGCTTTTCTTGTTGCTGAGATGAAATACCCAACACCAAAAGTTAAAGGAGGGAAGGTTTATTTAGCTCACATTTTGTAGGGAAGGTTTATTTAGCTCACATTTTGTAGAGATTCCAGTCTGTGATGGGCTGGCTCCAAGGCAGGGTGTCACAGTATAGAGACATTGCAGAGGACAAGGAGTTCTTGAGGAGAAGGCAGGAAGGCAGAGAGGCAATGAAGTAGTGAGAAAGTAAGCAACAAGTAACGATTCACAAGCACTAACTCTCTCTTTGTCCCTTGTATCTTATCCAGGGTGGGTAGCACTCACACTCAGGGTATGGAAGCCTTAATCCTTGCATCTCACCATGGATCAACCCTAGAATTACATCCTTGATCTCAGCATCACCTTCCTAAGCAACCTCCTGTGACCCCATGAGGCACTGGGGGGACATGAAGACACAAACCATAAGAGTAGATCCTGAAAGTAAGTAATTAAATGAATTGGTTGCTAAAAGAGGAATTGTGTATACCATGCACATTGTAATACTCAGAACAAAGAAATGGTAGAAGAAAATCCCAACTTCATGGCATTGCTTTTACGTGCACAACTTGCATATGAAATGTTGTATAGTATAAGAGAACATAAAACTATAGCACTATACTGTACAGTACAAATAGCAAAATTACTGTACCGTACTATAGAAGAAGTAACCCTGAGCCACACTACCACTGCTGGTCCTGCATCATAAAGCTCAGTGGAATTCATAAATCCAAGCGGAAGTTCGCAAGTCCGGACAGCATGCTTTGGTCATAAGTCTGAAAGTCGTTCAGCAGGTAGGTCCTTAAATGAGAAATATCTGTATTCCCTGGTTTTATGTGCCATGTGCTATATTTTACCTGATCCTTTTCCATAGTTAGATACTTTAATTCTTAAGGGTTGTAATATCCGTATTTTGCAGTGAAGCAACTGAATCTAAGGCAGAATATACCTTTCCTAGACACGAGCCCCAGGCTTGCATGTCTGATCCCTCTTTATGTACTCTTTCTCTTTACCACAGATCTAGCCTGGGTGTGCTTGATCTCTTAGTTTTTTGCTAGATGTCATATTTATTAAACTAGATTGTTGCCACTTTAAGATTTTTAAATGTCATCTTTGTAATATTCTCAACAGAATACTTACAAGTTAATCTCTGTATTTTTCCAATACTAGTTATGTGATACATAACACATTCAACATATGCTTAATTTCTTGCTTATTATTTATATTTTGGGTTTCTCATACAAGAGAAAAATGTGATATTTAAGGTTGTGTGTCTGATTTATTCCACTTAATAGGAAGCTAGACATTTTGTAAGAGGGAATGGGATCAAGAGATGAAGGGGGGCAGGGAAGGGAAGAGGATAAAAAGAATTAAGATGTGAATTAAGAATTCACAATTCACAATTAAGAATCTTAAAAGAATTAAGATGAATTACATACATGTACCAACTCCCTGTGATGAATGTAATCATTGTGTACTAAAAATGCACTAATGCAATGTGAATTTTTAAAAACTGAAAGATTAAAATCACATTTAAATGCACAAGGATTGATCAATAAAATAAGCTTGTAAGAAATGTGTTCAATATAAAGATGACACATTGGATGGGGGTGGTAATCACTTTCAGGAATTCATTTTATCAGAATTACATCCAGGTTGGTTATGTAGATGGGATGACTAGTGACAGACATCTCATCTTTTTTTGACCCATATATTGACCTTTTACTTGATGGGTCACCCAGAATGTCTAGTGACTGTGGCAATGGAAAGTACCAACATTTCATTTTGACAAATAGACTCAAAGAAATTCAGTTTTCTAATATGCATAAGTTTTTCCTTTGAGATCTATTTTTTGCTCAAGCTGATGATCAAAGTAATTTTGGCCGTAAAAATGAGGTATACCTGTTACTCATGGTACCTATAAATATAAATTACTTTCCTCCAAAATAATCCAAAAATGAATGAGTCACAATGGATTCAAACATAACAGAGTAAAAATGGACTCTTTATTCATTTTCTATATTGTGTTGCTTCCGTAGACCTTTGCTAGAGAACTCAGTTCTTGAGAAGAACTTTATTTATAGAAGCATCTCCATGTCTTATTGGTTAAAGTCAAGGTCCATATAAATAATACTTTTTCTACTTGTTTCTGAGAGAGAGAAGAATGAATTTTTCAAGTACCATTCAGAACTTACTATACATTTAGTCTAATAACAAAAGAACTTAATGTCATTAATAGGCCCAATGTAACTTTTTAGTTATGACATTCACTGAAATGAAACTGTTGGTTCCACGTGTGTAAAAACATCTTCAGTAGAGCTGCTGTGCAGCTGTATTCTTGCTTTCCTGTTTCTGTTTGCTGATCCTTGGACTCTCAAAGGAAAGGCTGGTGACCCTCAGTACTGTGGGTTTGTGTGAGTAGATGGCATGACACTTACTTACTTGTATGCACAGGTGTTGATGCACAGGTTGCTTGTGACTGCAGGATGATGAGGGATCCCTCACCTTTCTCTCTGTCTGTTTTCCCAGGTCTGAGCCATTGGCAATGCCTGGCTATGTTAAATTGCTTCTTGTGCACAGTATCTTTGAGCAAAGCTGTAAGAGGGAGGTTTCTTCCAGACTTTTTATTTGCCTACCAGCAGGGTTTACTCTAATAAAGTGGACAGCATGTAGATGGCATTACAAAAAAACCATACCTAAGACAGGCGCATGAGCACGCCTCTCATGTAGCCCATGACGGGTAAGGCATGGGAAAGACAGTCACCACCTAAGACAGGCACGGTCCCGAGAGCATCTTCTAAAACAAAAAGGGGGAGATGTGGCGAGCTGATCTAAGATGGCGTAAGGGGCGGAAGTCTCCGCCTCAGAGTAAAAAACAAGCTGCTTCGTTGACCCTCTTTAAAAGAGTCTAGGCTGTGTTGGGGGCGTGCCGAACCAGGGTATATAAGGGAGCTAATGCGGAAATAAAGAGGAATTTTTAGGCTTGCACCTCAAAAAAAAAAAAAAAAAAACCATACTCATAATCTAGAAATACACAACACATCCAAAGACAGATGTTGCTCTGAAAAAATTAGGGGAATATGTTTTATTATTCTATCTTATTTTCTGATATCATAAAATTAAAAAGAGATACATTTTTCTTTTTGTTTTGAAGGGTAGACAGTAAGTGAAGAGTCTGAGAAAAATCTAATGTAGACTGGGCCAGGGAGTTAGCTCAGTGGTTCCGGCACCTGTCTTGCAAGCGCAAGGGCCCGGGTTTGATTCCCCAGTAACCACATAACAATACTGGGTGTGGAGACCCACACCCAGCAGCAACCAGTACCACATACCACAGTGCCGGGCGTGGTGGCTCACGCCTGTAATCCCAGCACTCGGGAGGCAGAGGCAGGAGGATTGTGATGTGAGTTGGAGGCTGAGCTCAGGGCCAG
>PVIR01023192.1:0-27204 GCA_004026965.1 Petromus typicus | reverse complement strand
GATGATGAAGGAGGGTCTGAAGACTCATTACCAGACAACTTAGGTCAGAGAATTTCTTAGTTTCTATGATTTATATTGGGGAGAAAGTTAGAAATGCAGATAAAGATTGGGTGGCAAATGCAGATAAAGATTGAATTTCCATGGCCGGGGATTTAGCTCAGTGGTTCCTGTGCCTGTCTTGCAAGCGCAAGGACTGGGCGTAGAGACTCATGCCCAGCAGCAATCAGTACCATACCACAGTGCCGGGCATGTTGGCTCATGCCTGTAATCCCAGCACTTGGGAGGCAGAGGCAGGAGGACTGCTGTGATGTGAAGCTGAGCTCAGGGCAAGCCTGAACTACAAAGCGAGACCCTGTCTCAAAAAAAAGATTGAATTTCCAAAATATCACAATTGTCTTTAAAAACAAGAGTATATTTCCTGTTTTGTCTATTTTGCAGTGATGATGATTGAATCCATGGTCTCATGCATGACAAGCAAACACTGTCACTGAGCCACAGCCTTTTCTGTTGCTGTGTTTGGGGACAGGGATCTCATTGTGTTGCCCAGGCTATTCTTGGATTCCTGACTCATATGAAGATCTTCCCACTACAGCCTCCTGAGGAACTGAGGCCACAAATGCAAGCCACCAAGCCCAGCTTCATTTTTTCCATGGTGCCCTTTGGAATGAAAAATGTTTTAAACTAGGTATAGTAGTGACACAGTGCTCTGGGAAACTGGTGCGGGAAATCATAAGACTGAGCCCAGTCTGGAGACGACTTAGGGAGTCTGTCTCAAAATAAAAAATGAAAAAGTGCTGGGCATGTAGCTAGATGAGAAAGCCCCCAGTAACACACACACAAAAGATGAACACTGTCAATTTTTTTTTTTTTTTAGGTTTTTGGAGACAGGGTCTCGCTTTGTGGTTCAGGCTGGCCCTGAGCTCAGCCTCAAACTCACATCACAATCCTCCTGCCTCTGCCTCCCGAGTGCTGGGATTATAGGCGTGAGCCACCACGCCCGGCACTGTGGTATGTGGTACTGGTTGCTGCTGGGTGTGGGTCTCCACACCCAGTATTGCTATGTGGTTACCGGGGAATCGAACCCGGGCCCTTGCGCTTGCAAGACAGGCGCCGGAACCACTGAGCTAACTCCCCGGCCCCGAACACTGTCAATTTTGATAAAGTCAGTTCAGCCTATTTTTTGTGGTTGCTGATGCATTTGGTGTGATATGTATGAAACCACTGTCAAGTGCAACATTTAGAACATTT
The DNA here is from genome assembly GCA_004026965.1 of Petromus typicus. Taxonomy (NCBI): domain Eukaryota; kingdom Metazoa; phylum Chordata; class Mammalia; order Rodentia; family Petromuridae; genus Petromus; species Petromus typicus. Next base: position 25,956 of record PVIR01023192.1, on the reverse strand, counting down.
GTTCTAGAACATCCATCACCACCCCTCGACCTACCTAACTGTTTTACAGTCAACCCTACTCTAGGTCACTGATCTATCTTTGGTCTTTATAATTGCCTTTTCTGGATATTTCATATAAGCCAGAGGTTTTTTTTTTTTTTCTGTACCAGGGATTGAGCTCAGGACCTTGCGCTTCCCAGGCAGGCATGTAGTGGCTCTGAGCTACATCCCCAGACCTGGACAATTCATATAAATAGCATTATACAACATATGGTGTTTTGGTCCAGCTTAAAATAATGTTTTTAAAGTTCACCCATATTGCTCAGGTATCACTATTTTCCCCCTTTTTTATTGCCAAATCATTGGTGTGATCAACTGATGAACTTTGTACATTTCCAGGTTTTACCTATTGTAAATATTTTACTTTTGAAAATTATTAATTGTTACAGTACTAGAGATTGAACAGTCTCTCTTTTTTTTTTTTTTTTTTTTTTTTTAGGTTTTTTTGAGGCAGGGTCTCGCTTTGTGGTTCAGGCTGGCCCTGAGTTCAGCCTCCAACTCACATCACAATCCTCCTGCCTCTGCCTCCCGAGTGCTGGGATTACAGGCGTGAGCCACCACGCCCGGCACTGTGGTATGTGGTACTGGTTGCTGCAGGGTGTGGGTCTCCACGCCCAGTATTGTTATGTGGTTACTGGGGAATCGAACCCGGGCCCTTGCGCTTGCAAGACAGGCGCCGGAACCACTGAGCTAACTCCCCGGCCCTTGAACATTCTCAAGCTTATTTTTTTTGTTTGTTTTTTGATGGTTTTATTAAGGTAAATTGCTCAGGTTATGCTTGAACTTGTAATATTCCAGCCTTAGCCTGTCAGACCGGCCTTGAACTCATGGCAGTCCTGCTGCCTCTGCCTCCCAAGTGCTGGGATTACAAGTGTGAGTCACCACACCCAGCTTGTGGTGATATATATATATATATATATTTTACCATTAGTATTAGGGATTGAATACAGGGCCTGGTGCATGTTAGGCAATACTATGACCACTCAGCTACATCCTCAGTCCTACCAAATGGTTTTAATTTGCATTTCTCTAATAGCTAATCATGTTGAGCATCATTGTGTTCTTTTTTTTTTGAGACAGGGTCTTGCTTTGTAGTTCAGGCTGGCCCTGAGCTCAGCCTCAAACTCACATCACAGCATTCCCCCTGCCTCTGCCTCCTGAGTGCTGGGATTACAGGTGTGAGCCACCACGCCCAGCACTGTGATATGTGGTACTGATTGCTGCTGGGATTGAGTCCCCATGCCAATGGTTACCGGGATCGAACCTGGGCCCTTGCACTTGCAAGACAGGCACAGGAACCACTGAGCTAAATCCCCGGCCCTCTGGTAAAATATCTTCATATTTTTTCCATCCTAAGGTTGTTTATGGAGTTTTAAGCATTTCTTACTGTTCCCTTAATAAGTATATGATTTGTAATTAATTTCCTACTTTGTGACTTCTTTAAATTGTCTTTTAGTATAAGTTTTCCTTTTTAATGAAGTCCAACTTTTATATATAAATATGTATTTTTAAAATTAATTAATTAATTTTTTTGAGACAGGGTCTTGCTTCAGGCTGGCCCTGAGCTCAGCCTCTAACTCACATCACAGCAATCCTCCTGCCTCTGCCTCCCGAGTGCTGGGATTGCAGGCGTGAACCACCACGCCTGGCACTGTGGTATGTGCTACTGATTGCTGCTGGGCATGAGTCTCCATGCTCAGTATTGTATGTGGTTACCGGGGGATCGAACCCGGGTCCAAGCGCTTGCAAGACAGGTGCCAGAACCACTGAACTAAATCCCCGGCCAGTCCAACTTATATTACTGCATATGCTTTTATGGATTTAAGAACTTATGGTGGTGTAAGTTTGTAATCACAGCATTTAGGGTTGTCTCCCCCCACGCCCCCCGACGGGGTCTCACTATGTAGTTCAGGCTGGCTTCAAACTCACAGTGATCCATCCTCCTGCGTCAGTCTCCCAAGTGCTGGCATTACAAGTCGGTGTCATCATTCCTGGCATGGAAGTTATTTTTCATGAACTAGGTATAGTGACATACACCTGTAATTCTAGCACTCTGGGAAGTCTAGGCAATTATAATCGCATTCCATCTCAGACAGGGCAGTTTAACCGTTTCATCAGACTGCCTCGAAATTTAAAGAGGGCTGGGAATGTAGCTTCTTGTGAAGGCTCTCTGTCAAACCCTTAGTTACACTGCCAAAAAAACCCAAATCCAAACTGTTGTGGTGAGCATTCCTATAGTCCCAGCACTCAGCAGCATCAGTGTGAATCTGAACCCAATCTGGGCTACATACTAAATTCAAAGACAGCCTACCTACATAGCGAGACCTTATCAACAAAACCCAAACAACACAAAAAACATTTGTTTGCCAAAACCAGAGTTATGAAGGTATTCTCTTATGTTTTCTTTTAGAAATTTTATATTTTTGGCTTTTATAGTTCATGCTGTGTTGTGTGTGGAGGTTACCGGGAATTGAACCTACAATTGTAACCTCTGCTCTTATCATTTATTTTTAACCTCTTTGGCTGATGGGGGGGTTGGTTTTTAAAAAAATTTCCGTTACAGTTATGCAATTTCCCTACCTTGCTTCTTTTAAAGAGGTGAGATTTGAGAGGGCCCTGATTGTCCGCGGTTATCGAGACGCTGTGTAGTCGCTGGAATTTCCGGTCACACTACGGCCCCCAGCATACGCCGCGGGCTCCCAGCATGCACCGAGCGGGACGGCAGTGCGGAGGAAAACAGCGCGCGCGGACCGGGGGCGTGGCTGCGAGGAAGGGCTGAGCCAGGCACGGTGGTACCTCCGAGAAGGTTACCTGGTCACCCTCCCTAAAATTGTGGACCCCTAGAGGGCCCAGCCCCCCAAGCGGCGAGTCGCGTGGTCCAGTCTCTACGACACGACACGCCACCTCTGACCAGTCCGGACTCGTTTCTTTCCCCAATTTCCCGCCAAATAGACTGTGGAAGTGGATCAACTGCGTTGTTTTGCGGTCCCGGCCATCCAGAGGCAAGCGGTGCCGGATTAACTCTGGAAAGAGTGGGCGCGCCAGGTTAGGACCTGGCGGGGAGGGGGTGTAGCACCATGTTCCACCAGACCTTTCTGGGCGCCTCAACTCCACGCGCCAGTTGCCTGGACCTGTGGAGGGAAAAGAACGATCGGCTTGTTCAACAGGCCAAGGTAATACAGTTTTATTAGGACCCTCGCTTTCAACTCTTAAGATCTCGAAAAGCCGGTTTGCCTGTGGGGAGAAGCAGAGTTTGACCTTAGCCTCCCCCACAGAGCCAGACAAGATGAGACTGTATCCCCTCCCCCCCACTGCTGCCAGGGGTAGAGAAAAAACTGATTCTCTGTCGGTGTAAGTCTGATATATGTCCGGGTTTGCGGAAGGAAAGGAGGCACTCAGGGTTGAGTTCCAGCAGGGAGAACAGCCTCGGAGGACTGAACCACCGAGCTGTCTTCCAACAGCTCTTTCATTATGGAGCCAATACAAAGTAGCAATGCACAGGGGTAAAAACTGAAGAGGTGGCCCGGGGGACAGGCCTTGCAGTTCTTCCTGATTCCTATCACAGTGTTTGTTTACCGATCTCCTTTGCTAGATGCAGTAACACAAAACTTAACAAGATGCCTGGGGAACATCCTGTGAACTGGTGATAAGGAAACTCAGGAGTTCTGCATAAGGAGCTCTGCAGAACTTCTGCTTAACTGGTTGTCCCAGGAAACTGCTAAACAGCTACCTTTTTCCTCTACAATTCTCAGTGACACACACACTTCTTCCTACTTCTGGCAGGGACTGGTGGCTCACAAGTGTGGTTTAAGACGACAGCAGTTGATTCAGGACATACTGGAGGGTCTCAGGGGGCTCCTCTGCAGTCTGCAAGGTGAGCAGAGACCTCCATGGCATGGTCAGTTCCCTTCCAAAGCAAGACGGTATTTCTCTTATGCATTTCTGGGTCTGAGAGAGGGACAGGGGCCAGAGAGTCCTGTGTGAGACACAGGGGTTTCCAGGATGGTCTGATCTGGAGAACTTCCAGCTGTTTCCAAGCTCTGTTCAAAAGATGGCTTCTTTATTGTGGTCATTTGGGTTGGAGTGGGATTATCTCTGAATCGGTCCTGTGAGACCAGCATGTGTTGTTCCAGGGCTCCCTGCAGCTCTTCCTCTTCTTCGCTTGGAGCTGAGCGTTACCTGTAACTTCATTATCCTGAGGGCGAGCCTGACTCAGGGATTCACTGAAGACCAGGCCCAGGAAATCCAACAGGCCTTAAAGAGAGGTGAGGGCTGGAGGGCTGTAGATTGCCTTCCATCCCCTTGCCATTCTAACTTTAAGCCTTTTTTCTTTTGCCATACCGGATGGAACCCATGACCTTGCATTTGCAAGCCAGGGGGAGGCACCACTGAGCTAAATACCTGGCCTAATTTTAAGCTTCTGTGGGAGGGGGAGGAACAACAAAATTTGTCAACTGCATGGAAAGGGGTTCCCTTCTAATCATCCGTGTGCTCTTCATACGAGATTGATGTATAATTGCAATCCTTGGGCTTTTGTGGAAACCAAAAACCAGGAATTGTGGGGAGATTGAGTTTGAGGTCCCACTTTAGCTGTGCATATGTGTACTCCACAGTGCTAGAGACCCAGGAGCAGTCGGCGCCCAGGTTGGAATGGGGCCTCAGGGAGCTATGGGACTCAGTCCTCCATGCCTCCTCCCCTCTGCCGGAGTTGCTCCCTGCCCTGCACCTCTTGGCTGGACTGCAGGTGGCCCTCTGGCTGAGCACTGATCATCTTGGGGACTTAGCTTGGTTGCTGCAGATGCTGAATGGGTGCCAGGTAATGGGAGAAGGGATTTGAAGATGAGGGTGTTTTTCCCTCCTATCCCCAGCTGCAATGGCATGGTTAGATACCGGAAAGGGTGCTGGGTTGGTGATGAGAAAACCTAAACTTTCTTGAGGACTCCGGTGTTCTTGCTCTGGTTGCCTCCTAATTAGGGATTGGGGGTGGGGTGTAAAATAGTTTAATGAGTTTGGGTAGGGTTAGGACTTTTGTGATCTTGCCACAGCCATCTTCTAGCCACAGTCGTCTTTTTTTTTTTTTTTTTTGAGACAGGGTCTCGCTTTGTAGTTCAGGCTGGCCCTGAGCTCAGCCTCAAACTCAAATCACAGCAATCCCCTGCTTATGCCTCCCGAGTGCTGGGATTACAGGCATGAAAGTGCTGGGATTACAGATGTGAACCATCATGCCCGGCACTGTGGTATGTGGTACTGATTGCTGCTGGGTTGAGTCTCCACGCCCAGTATGGTATGTGGTTACCAAGGATTGAACCCAGGTCCTTGCGCTTGCAAGACAGGCACCGGAACCACTGAGCTAACTCCCTGGCCGCACAGTCTTCTTATTAGTAACCCAGACATAGTCCTTGCTACGTGTACTCTAGGACTTCTGAATGAGGACACTAAGAAAGATAAGGATTGGCTTGGATTAATTCATTCTCTTTCCCTCTCCTTTCCCTTCCCCTCACATCCCCTCTCCTCTTTCATTCGCTTCCCTTTTCTTCTCTTTCCCCTTTTTCTTCTTCCCTTCACTTGACCCATCCTATCCTGTTGATTGAACACAGGTCCTTCTCTGAGATACATGCTTGGGCCTTTTTTTATTTTTTATTTTGAGACAGTGTATTCCTAAATTGTTAAGTTGTCCACTCTGGGCTCACACTTGCCTGCAGTCCTCTAATTTGAACCCCCCAGAGAGCTGAGATTCCATGTAGGCACCACATGCCTGGCTTCCCCTGGATTTTTCTTTTTTATGAGTAAGGGCTTCACTATGCTATTCAGACTGGGTTTGAACTCACAGCATTCCTTTTACCTCATTCTCCCAAGTGCTGGAATTACAGGCCTCTGAATGTCATACCTTTTCCAGAGCAGGGCCTCTGAGGATCTGTTGCTACTTCTAAAAACTTGGAGCCCTCCGGCAAAGGAATCAGATTCCCCATTAATCCTGCAGGATGCCCGAAGTTTGAGAGATGTACTTTTGACAGCATCTGCCTTCCGTCAAGGTCAGCTAGCAGTCTGACTCATCTCCTCCTCCCATAAGGGGTCCTCTGGGTTTATGTTGTTAACTGTTTTGTCCTAATCAGCTCCAGGGTTTTCTCTGGGTAGTTGTTTCCAGTGAAGTTCCCTTCTCTATGGGCTTCTCTAAACCTGTACCCTGGTTGATTACAGGCCTCCAGGAGCTGACCACAGGAAGCCTGCCTAACGCACTGAGCAGCCTGCATGAAGCAGCCTCGGGTCTATGTTCACGGCCTGTCCTGGTCCAGGTGTATATACTCCTGGGCAACTGCCTTCGTAAGATGGTAAAGATGGCCCTGGGCGGTGGAGGGGGGTTGGGGGGAAACATGAGCTTTATGGATGGCATTCTGCTTTGTGTGGGTAGCTGAGGCCTTGTTTTTCCACAAATGTAGGGAAAGCCGCAGAGAGCTCTGCTGTATTTGATTGTAGCCCTAAAAGAAGGGTCAGCATTGGGCCTTCCTCTTCTGGAGGCTTCCAGATTGTATCGGCAGCTGGGGAACACAAGAGCAGAGCTGGAGAGTCTGGAGCTACTGGTTGAGGTGAGAAACTGGCCAATAAAGATATGGGGTGGAATATTGCTGAGGTACATGTATTGGGGTGCTTTGGAAATAAATTCAAGGAAGTATGACTTGCAAAGATTATATAAATATTTAATTTTTTTCTGTTCCTTTTAGGCCTTGAGTGTCACTCATAGATCTGAAACTCCCCAGATTTTCATTGAGGTAGAACTGCTACTCCCACGACCCGACCCAGCCTCTCCCCTCCACTGTGGCACACAGAGCCAGGTCAAGTACCTGCTCGCAAGCCGCTGCCTACAGATAGGGAGGTAAAATTCTCCTGCTTACCTGAGCTCTTCTTCCCTTTCTGATGCCTTCCCTGATTTGTGACACTGCTTTTGTTCTTGTGACCAGTGAATGAGTGAAGCAGAGGCAGGCCATAGGTAGCTACTCCTCAGCCTCCTTCCTACCTTCTTGTTGGACCGGAACTGAGGACTCCTCATTTAAATAGTAATTTTATCTTTGAAATGCTGGCAAGGGCTGGAGTCCCAAAGACCTACCTCCCCCTTTCCTCGGGATCATTAGTATCAGAGAGCACAGTATCCCTGGAACCCTTGTAGGGTCTTGACAGGGCGTAAGGTAAAGCTGACGGGCTGTGACTCCCCAGGGCAGAAGATGCTGCAGAGCATTACTTGGACCTTTTGGCCCTGTTATTGGATGGCTCAGAGACAAAGGTAGGTGTATCTTGAAGATTCTGTGCAATGAAATGAGAGGGTTTCTTTAGGGTAGAGGGGGTCCACTGTTTTCTACTTTTCCATCTAAGTGTCTACTTGTACATTCCGGGAGACCAGGTCTCTGCGTAGTACCAGAGCATGGGGAAGAGCTGGGGGATAGTGGCTAGTGCCTCATGCCTGTTTAAGACACTGCATCCTCCTTCCACCCCAGTTCTCCCCACCCCCGTGTCCCCCGGGCCCCTGTATGCCGGAGGTGTTCTTGGAGACAGCTGCAGCACTGATTGCGGCGAGCCGAGCCCAGGATGCTTTGACTGTATGCAAGCAGCTGCTCAGCCGCACGTCGTCTCTGCTTCCTAAGATGTCCTGGTTGTGGGAAGATGTCAGAAAAGGAACCAAGGAACTTCCACGCTGCCCACTGTGGGTCTCTGCTACCCACCTGTTTCAGGGCCAGGCGTGGGTTCAACTGAGAGCCCAAAAAGAAGCTGTCAGTGAATTTAGCCGGTGAGTCCAGGAAGCCACGCAGGCCTCTGGGGAGGTGTGGAAAGATGATTCCCTGATTCCCACTGGGTTAGTGAGCTCAGTTCTCACCCACTCACATGAATTTCTGAGCTTGATTCCTCTTTGCTCTTGTCCACGTCCTACTTCAGTTGTCTTGAGCTGCTCTTCAGGACTGTGCCTGAGGACAAAGACCAAGGTAATTTAGACTTTTGGTTTTCCTTATCTCCTTGAAGTAGTGGAAGTGGGTTCTCTTTCCATGTTTTCTAGCCCACTAGATTGGGAGACCTAAAAGAAAGGGACCCTGGAAACAATAAATAAAGGAGTACCTGGTATTTTGGTGTCTCTCTGGCTTGGAAGACATCTTCATGACTTCAGGGATGGTTCACAGGAGGAACTTCCAGCTGTGAGCAGGGGTGTAGGTCAGATGTGGCACTGCAGCATCTTCGGGCAGCCGCTCTCATTAGTCGTGGACTGGAATGGGTAGCCAGTGGTCAGGATACCAAAGCCCTACAGGACTTTCTCCTCAGTGTGCAGGTGTGCCCAGGTATGTATATTTGCATGGTATCAGCTGTACATAGATATGCATGGACAGAAAGGGCTATGGAGGAGGTACTTGGGCATAAGTGTAAGGGTGGTATTCCAGGCATGAGGGTTAAAAGGGATTATGTATGTGGTATATATCTAGGATATACCCAGATGTGTACATCCAAACATATAAGATGCAAGGCTTCTAAGAGTTCCCTGGTCATCCCAGTATACTCAGACACAGGTTCTGTGACTGTGTTGGGGTGGGTCGTATCGGAACAGGTTGAACTGAGCCTTTTGTACTGGGCAAGCAGTAGGCCCAGGGATAGAAATGGTTAAAGAACTACCCATTCATTTCATGAGTCTAGATAAGGCACTTTTCTCCAGGGCTCTGTTTTCCCTTTTATAAAGTGATGTTTTCAGCTCTATCAACTTGTAAGTCTTCATATTCTGGGATGGGGCAATAGGCCACAGAGATACTTCACTTCACCTGCTTAAGACTCTGAGGAAGCTGAATCGGAGGGACGAGGCCAATGCTGTCTGGTGGAGGATGAAAGCCCAAACTCAGCTGCCACAGGAAGAAGCTACCTGGTGAGGCGGAGGCCTGCTGGCTTGGGGCTGAGAGGCTGGGATCTCCTGAAGTCCTTTGGGCCTATTGGGGGGTTATGAGGAATGAAAGGGAAGGAAGGCTGCTGAGCCTTCTATCTTTCCCTGTTGGGTATCACTCTTCTTGATTTCCAGGTCTCTCCCCCTGTACCTGGAAACGTATTTGAGCTGGATCCATCCACCTGACTGTGAAACCCTCCTTGAAGAGTTTCAGACTTCGCTAACTGAGCCTTGTTGATTGATAGCTGCTCCATTTCCAAGATCTTGAGCTGGGCCCTCAGTGTTCCATCTCAGTGGGAAGAGCTTTTTTCTGTCTTGCCCCTGAGAATGTGGCGGGAGCTGACCATTCCTACATAAATCCTGTACTGGTGAGGTTGGAGATAGTTCTATTTCCATTGGAAGCACTGCCTACCACCAAGGGGTCATTGCCTCTGGTCATGGCACCTCTTCTCCCATTTTCTTTTTTCTTATGTTGACTAGAACGCATGTTTCTTTTCTTTCTTTATTTTTCTTTTTTATTTTTGAGACAAGGTCTCCCTTTGTAGTTCAGGCAGGCCCTGAGCTTACTATGTACCTCAGGCAATCCTCCAACTCACAGCAATCCTCCTGTCTCTGCCTCCCAAGTGTTGTGATACAGGTGTAAGCCACCACGCCCCGGCATTGTGGTATGTGGTACTGATTGCTGGTGGGCGTGAGTCACCACACCCAGAATCCTTGACAGTTTAGTACTTTATACTTAAGAGATACGGTCTGATTTCTTCTTTTAAAAAGTTCCCTACCCCTCCCTACTAGAAATGTCTGTCAGATGTGTTTGTGGTAGGAGTCAACGTTCACCAAGAGCTGCCTGTTAACATCAGGGACAACCCTCATTTTGGGTCCAAGACTTCTAGTCCTGACCTACAGTTTTCTCACTGCCTTGAGCCATATTGAATCTGCTGTGTTCTGTGGTTTTCCTTTGACCTCTTTGGACTTGAGTGCTCTACTGTGTATCAGGAATTAGTGAGACAGGAGTTAGGGTTCTCTTAAGCCCAGGTTCTGTTAAGGACAGTGACCCCCAAATGGAGTCTGCTGAGTCATGATTCTCCAAGGACCCTACAAAAACATGTGGCAGGTGTCCTTCACTGTCTGGGACCTCCCCAGACATAATCCGCATGCCGCTGACTCAAGGGCACACAGGACCTGCCTGAACACTGCTTGCACACTGCTTAAATTGAACCTTAAAGAAGTAGTCTTCTAGTTTATATTGCTTACACATCAGCTCAGGTTCCCTTCTAAATTCCTTTTAAAAACCCTTAGCACTCATAGTTATCGATCCAGAGCAGGAGCTTTATTTATCTTTGTATCTTTTAAATAAATTTGCTTGCACCATTACTTCTTCCATTTATTCTTCATCATCGTGAGACGCCACCCCAGAGTTTGGTAACTGTCTACCCCAAAGATTAGTATGGTAAAGGGGAATATTAACCCCCCCCCCCCCGAGCCTAGAGGAACCGCAAAACCTGTGAAAGGTGCATTAGGGGTGGTATGGCCATGGACCTGTGAAATTATTCAGAATACTGCACAAGGTCAACGGGGTTGGATCAATTAGGAGCTGTTGTATTAGTCACAGGGCCCAGTATAAGGGTGGCTGGGGCCTGTATTTTAAAGGAGCAAGAAAGTGGTATAGCCCTAAGTTTGGGGGAAAACGATGTGTGATCTTAACCACTACAACAAGGCTAGACTAATACAAGAGTTCAATCTGTTGTGCGCGGTTCCGGCAATAGGGTAACCTCAAGCCAATGAACTGGAGCCAAGTGGGAAAGTCCGCCTCCAAGGAGTTAAAGGCCCTCCTTTCACGAGTCGATCCGGACCGTTTTGTTGATAGGTCGGAAACACCAAATCCGTCGAGGAAGCGCTGCTTTGTGGCCAATTGACGTGGCGTTACTGGGCGTGTTGCATCCCTGAGGCGGGAGCAGAGACATAAACGAATTTTCTGATTGGCTGTGGTTGGCGGGTTGCTGGGGAGAGGCTCAGAGAGGCGGGCACTAGTCCCTAAGGCGGGTGCTGATTGGCTGAGGTGAGGGCAGCTTTCCTTCCGATGATTCGGCTCTTCTCGGCTCAGTCTCCGCGAAGCGTTTGCTGCCGTCGTTTGAGTCGTCGTCGTCGCTACCCCTCGCGGATCAGGAGCTATCGTCTCCCACCCTCCCGCCGCCCCTGTGCAGCTAAGAGGAAGCGAGAGGAAAGCCGCCTGCGGGTTTGTCGCTGCTCCTCGCCCCTCGCCTGGGAAAGCCGAGACCCGGCCCAGTCGGTCGCCTGCCACTCTTCCTAGCCGTTACCCGCGGGCCGCCACAGCCGCCTACTGGGAGAGGCGCGCGCCATGGCCTCTGGAGCCGAGTGAGTGTGTGCGCGCGTCCACCCGCTTCGGGGGCGCGCACCGCCGGGCCCGTCGCTCCGGGTAGGCCTGGCTAGGCCTGGCGGTGGGCGCCTCTGAGACCTGGAGGGGGGGAAGGAAGGAGAGGGAAGGAGAAGAGGGGCTGTGGGCCAGGCTGTGCACCCGCGCGCCCCCTAGGCTGGGCTCGCCTTGGGCCCGGGTCGGAGTACGGGTGAGATCGTGCTGTGTCATGCAGGCCCCGGCCGGCCTGATTGGCAACCTCGGAACTGCAGTCCCGGCCTAGCTTGGTTTTCTGGCCCACGTAGTCGGTGAGGCGCTCCGGGGCCTCGGGGTGCCCATGGGCGCTCCCTGCTACTCCCCTGGAAGGCCCTGGGCCCCAGAAGAAAGCAGGCCCTAGGAGCCCGAGGCCCCACAGGGCCCGGTGGGCGTGGACTTTAGCCACGTGAAGGCCTCCGGAGCCCTGAGACAGGCGGAGCCGGGCGGGGGAGCCGCGAGCTGCGAGAGTTTACGCCCGCCCTGTGGACCGGGGCTGCCCGGCCCGAGTGGCCTCCTCCACGCCCTGCTACTAGTGAGGGACCACTTCTCCCTAGTCGGCGAGAAGGCCGACCCTGCTTTTGGCTTTTCCCTACTTTAGCCCTGTTGTTAATACACGAAAGCTCTAGTCAGTTTTTCTTACGTTATGGGGATGGGAGAGAAGAATTTTTCTTCAGTTTTAGATTCTGCCAAAGTCAGGGTGTCAGGTTTGTATTTTGGAGATTTTTATATGTTTTCAGCTTTTGTGAATTCCAGGTTAGGGTAACAGTTGGTCTGTTTCCCAAACCCTCTGGGGATTTCTGGCCTTTCCGTCATCCCTCAGGAAAGCTTCAGATAAAACTTGATCAAGTCAACCTATTTAGTTTTGAATCCTGAGCTTTAGATGCTCAAAAAAGAAAACGAAAGAGTAGCCAGCTCACAGAAACTTCTATGTAAATTACTTTCCTGTTTTGAAGAGATTAATTTGAAATGTGCTTTTTTTCCCCGAGTTTCTGAATGGGGATGAAGTATTACTCAGTTATTTAATTAAAAGGACTACTTATTAGTACCTAAAATACTCTCAGGTTATATTCAGTTTGCCTTTTGCTTTCAAAACTGAATAATTAAAATTAAAATAATTGGAACCCAGCATCAGAGATAGTTTATGATCTCTCTAGGTCATCTAAATGAGTCCTACCTGAACGTCTTCCAAGTCCCTTGTGGCCTCTTGGGATTCTGGAATGGGCCTGAGTCATGCTGAATAGGGGATGTCTCCAAAGAACATTGAGAACTGCTGTTAACCTATGGTCACATTGAATTCATTATTGGAAATAAATTACCACCTCTGACCTCTTGGATAGATGGGAAATTAGAGTTCTATACCTTAAATGAAGGCTATCTTAGAGCCAGAGTCAGGAATGGTAGGACAGATTGGAGGTTTTTCTTTTCTTTCTTTTATTTTTCTTTTTTTTTTTTTTTTTTTTTAGACAGTGTCTCACTTTGTAGTTCAGGCTGGCTCTGAGCTCAGCCTCAAACTCACATCACAGCAATCCTCCTGCCTCTGCCTCCCAAGTGCTGGGATTACAGGCATGAGCCACCACACCCGGCACCGTGGTACGTGGTATTGATTGCTGCTGGGGTTAGTCTCCACGCTCGGCGTTGTATATGGTTACCGGGGATCGAACCCGGGCCCTTGGCTTTTGCAAGACAGGCACCGGAACCACTGAGCTAAATCCCCAGCCTGATTGGAGGTTTTTCTAGAGTGCAGCTCTGAAGTTAAAATATAGCCTATGAAGACTTGAAACATATGGCAGTTCATTTTTCCTCAACTCTAGTCCATAAATTGAAAAATGTTAGTAGACAGCCTTTGGAGGAAGGTATTTGGTTGGGGTTAAACGGGAGAACTGATGGGTTTACATGTTACCTTTAGCTGTCACATAGATTTTGCTTGTGATAAGCTTTGGGAAAATCTACCAATTATTCTTCAGCATGGTGCCCTAAATTGCACGTTTGGGATAAGGGAAGCAAGGTACAGCTCAGGAAACTGTACTCTTGTAAATTGATTTCAAAGTGGTTAAAGGTACATTATATATGAGAGAGCTTTAACAGAAAGCACTTTGTTAAATGAATAGGATTTGTTTGGCATTTTAGAGCACAAGCATCTTTTTCTTGAAAATTCTGACGATAATTCCAATGGCAATACTGTTTTGTCTTTCTTAGGGGTTTTTTTGAGACAGTCTTGCTCTAATTCAGGCTGTCCTTGAACTCACTATGTAGCCAAGGCTGGCTTCAAATTCTTAGCAATCCTCTTGTCTCAGCGCCCCCAAGTGCTGGGATTACAGGTAGTGATTTGCAACTATATTCTCAGTTCTTTGAGCACTTCCTAGTGCAGAGTAAGTAACCCTCCCACCCCATTTTTTTCTCTTTACTCCATTATTCAGCCTACCTATTTTGGTCAGTACTAATTTTCCCGAGCCTTAGTAAGAAGAAATGACTCTTCAAGGGGAGAACACAGTAAGTGCATGTTGGAGATGAGCTAGTTAAGAAATCTGTGTCACTATTCAGTAAATGATCCTAGCTTCTAAGAAATGATGGAAACTGAGTTTAGACTAAGGCAACTTTGAGTTGGGTGAGAATAATTTGAATTTGTCCATGTTTCAGTATTTCTTGGTTTTCACTTTTTGAACTGCATGGAGCTGTGTCCCTTTGTAAGTAATTACTGTAAAGTTCCTTTGGGACCTGAGCTGTTAAGTGTTCCTTTCACTGTATGATGATTTTTTTATGCCTAGCATTATTATTATTATTATTTTTTTTTTTTTTGAGACAGGGTCTTGCTTTTGTTTTGTAGTTCAGGCTGGCCCTGAGCTCAGCCTTGAATTCACAGCAATCCTCCTGCCTCTGCATCCCTAGTGCTGAGATTATAGGCTTGAGCCACCATTCCCAGCACTGTGGTAGGTGGTTCTAGTTGCTGGTGGGATGAGTCTCCACACCCACCATTTTTATATGTGGTTACTGCCCTTGCCTAGCATTCTTTTATTGGACCATACTCTGGTATTCAGTGAGTTTATCTTTGAGGAAGGTAGTGCTAATAATTCTGCCACATTGTCTCTAGGATTGTTTGGTGGAACTTGGGGCTTCTTTGAACTCTAATTTGGCTCACTTCATTCCCTTGGAAGTGTAGCAAAAAAAGAAAAGAGCTTGTATTTTGCTCTAGAGTGCCAATCATGATGACTGTTAGTACCATAGGCCCGGTTTTTTGTTGAGCATTTACTTTCATTCACTTAAAATAGCAAACCTCTGGACTAGGGACTACAATAGTTTGCTTTTCGCAGATGAAGACCACAAAGTTGAGAGAGTTGAACCAACGCCCAAGGTTACATTTAAGCATTGGCAGGGTTGGGATTCAAAGTAACAGATCTGACTACAAAGTTCTCTGCAGTTTTAACATTTCTCTAATTGTTATTCAGTAACTGCTTCTATTATGTCTTCTGTGATTCTTAGGCCATAGTTTCTTGACCCTGGGGCGGAATCAGTTGGTTCCTAGTAGCAAGCACCACAGTGCTGACTTGCTAAAAACCTCCACTGTGAGGAGTGGAATGTGGCAGACATTGTTCTTTGTGACCTTGGTTTTAGCACACGCCCATGATCCCAGGACTCCTTCCTCCTGAGGCAGGAGGATCACTGCAGTTGAGGCCAACCTGGGCTACATAGTTCGGGGCCAATCAACGGGGGTATCTAGTGTTGGGACTGACTTATTTCCTCCTCCTAGTTCAAAAGGCGATGACTTATCAACAGCCATTCTCAAGCAGAAGAATCGTCCTAATAGATTAATTGTTGATGAAGCCATCAATGAGGACAACAGTGTTGTATCTTTGTCCCAGGTAAGCCAGGTCCACAGTCTAGTCTTAATTGTGTTGATTTGAGGAATTTCCCTGGGCTTCTTTTCTAATTTTTCTTGCAGTCATCACAGATAGAGTGGGATTTACTGGGGATCCCAATCTCAGGGCTGTTGCTCACCGACCTTCTCCCCAGTGACCCAAAGGATTTAACCTTCTTTCCTTAGCCCAAGATGGATGAACTGCAGTTATTCCGAGGTGACACAGTGTTGCTGAAAGGAAAGAAGAGGCGGGAAGCTGTGTGCATTGTGCTTTCTGATGACACGTGCTCAGATGAGAAGATTCGAATGAATAGAGTTGTTCGGAATAACCTTCGAGTACGCCTAGGGGATGTCATCAGGTGTGTGGGGGGGGTTCTTGGCCTCTCAGGGTTGGGAAGTCAGAGATAGACTGCCTATAGGCTAAGTGTCCCTGCCTTACAGCCAGGCTTACCAGATTGTTTTTGGCAGCTGTAGGTATAAGAAGTTGTGAGAAGATTCATGTTTAGGGTCGCTTTAGCTTTTGGTTCTGTTTTCTGGTCTTCAGAATCCACCCCTGCATAGCCCTTTTGGCAAGTTGACATTTTTGGGCTTTCCTGTTGCCTTTATTTTTTCCTACCAGAGATATAATCCATCAAACCGTAGACCATGGTGCTGAACCTACAACATGTTTGCTGCAGCTGTCTGTTACTGAAACCTTTGAAAGGTTTGCCATCAATGTCCTAGACTCAGCTTTAGGACTGCCATTTGAGATCTATCGGCCATATAATATCTTTTCTAGTCCCTCTATATCAGCGCTGGCAAATCTATGGCATGCATTCCCACTGGCCTATTTGTTATCATTGAAAGCTCTAAAAGATTTATTATCACCTCTGTACTGTGTTTAATTAATGGGTTATGATGGGTATGGAATAAAATAGAAGTGTATGTATGACTAGTAGGCTATTATCAGTGCTTTTTTTTTTTTTTTTTTTTTTTTTTTTTTTTTTTTTTTTTTTTTTTTTTTTTTTTTTTTTTTTTTTTTTTTTTTTTTTTTTTTTTTTTTTTTTTTTTTTTTTGAGACAGAGTCTTGCTTTGTAGTTCTGGCTGGCCCTGAGCTCACTATGTATCCCATGCTAGCCTCAAACTCACAGCAGTCCTGCCCCTGTCTCCTCAGTGCTGGGATTACAGGTATGAGCCACCACGCCCAGCATTGTGATATGTGGTACTGATTGCTGCTGGTGGGTGCATCACCATGCCCAGCAGCCCAGCACTGTTGTATGCTTAACGTGGGAAATTCAGTCCGCTCCTTGTGCTTGCAAGGCAGGCTCTGGAACCACTGAGCTAAATCCCCGGCGCTTATCACTGCCTTTAAGGAGCTATGTGAATGTAGGAGAGATGCATGGTTAGAACCAGATCCAGATTAATTCCTCTGTCTTTCTGCTGGGAATTTTGCTTGTTCCTGAATAACTGAAGGCAAGAGGTTTCCCTATCCACCAGTCACTTGGCCAAGATCACCTTAGCTTCTGATTCTTTTTCATATATACTTTGTTCCTAAGGAAGCTTTGTCAGGCTGGGCATGGTTGCCCACTCCTGTAATCCTAGCTCTCATTGCGGGGAGACAGAGGCAGGAGGGATTGCCACAAGTTCAGGGCTAGCATGGGCTACATAGTGAGGAGTGTCAGCCTGAACTGTAAAGCAAGACACTGTCTCAAAAAACTAAAAAAAAAGAAGGCAGAAAGAAAGAAAGCTTAGTCAGTTTCTCAAGGTGTTCTGACAATGTGGCTGAGATGTTTTTGTTTCTCTGACCTAACACATGTCAGCTCAAGGCTTCTGCTTGTGTGATGTTAGGTCATAATATCAGTTTGAAGGGTTCCTCCTTGAGTATTACTGGTAAAACTGTTCGTATTTTCTTTGTGAGGCTTCTTTTTTTTTTTTTTTTGTACAGGGGATTGAACGCAGGACTTTTTTATTGAGTTATCTCCTTGGCCTTTTTTTATTTCAAGACAGAATCTTGCTGATACCCTGGCATGGGGTTGAACTTAGAATCTTCTTGCCTCAGGCTCTCTTGGTGCGGGCATTATAAGTGTGCATCACCACAGCCAGCTGTGGGACTTTCATATGTTCTTAATTTTGGCTCACAGATTAGGAATGTGCTACCCTGTAGTCTCTTCTAGTGGCTTCTACTACCCTACCCTGAATGTCACTTGTCTTAGTTTTTGCCTGTTCCTTTGCTCTCCCATTCTTGGTCTCTTTCCTCTCTTCATCTAAAGCCATGCCTGCCTTTTCTCTTTCACTCATCATCAGCTGTCTGTGCCAAGCCCTTTTGGACACCCAGTACTTGGGGCTGCAGTGTGGTTGGTAATGTGGAGTCTGCTTGTCATCCTCAGCATCCAGCCATGCCCTGATGTGAAGTACGGCAAACGTATCCATGTGCTACCCATCGATGATACAGTAGAAGGCATCACTGGCAATCTTTTTGAGGTATACCTTAAGCCGTACTTCTTGGAAGCTTATCGACCCATCCGAAAAGGTGAGAGAGAGAATTCTAGAAACAGAATTTAAGGATGGTTGTTTGGAGTATTTGGAAGTAAGCCTTCAGACACTTTCATCTGTGTCTCTCTCCCTTTGTCTCTCTGTATGTGTGTCTGACCCTGCCTTTCTATTTCTTTCTCTGTCTTTCTGCTGGGAATTGAAGCCAGGACCTCCACACTGAGCTACATCCCAGCTGAATTCAGGCTGGTACTGAATTCAGCCTTGAACTCACAGCAATGCTCCAATCTCTGCCTCCCAAGTGCTGGGATTATAGGTGTGAGCCACCATGGCCAGCACTGTGGTGTGTGGTACTGATTGCTGAGTTACCATGCCCAGCATTGTTACATGTGGTTACTGGGTATCAAACCTGGGATCTTGTGCTTGTGAGGCAGGCACTGAACCACGGAACTAAATCCTTAGCCCCCTTTATTTATTTATTTATTTTAAGTTTTTTTGAGATAGGGTCTCACTTTATCGTTCAGGCTGGTCTTGAACTCTCTACGTAGCTCAGGCAAGCCTCAAACTCACAGCAGTCCTCCTGCCTCTGCCTCCCAAGTCCGGATTACAGGTGTGAGCTACCACACCTGGCACTGTGGTATGTGGTACTAATTGCTGGTGGGCATCAGTCGCCACACCTGACATTGTTTGTGGTCTTGTGCTTACAAGGCAGGCTCTGGAACAACTGGGTCAAATCCTCAGCGCCCCCCCACCTCCCCACATTTTTTATTTTGAGAGAAAGTTGCTAAGTTACCCAGGTAGAGGCAGTCCCAAACTTGATTCTCTTGACTCAGTTTCTGAAAGTGCTGGGATTATAGACTTATGCTGCTGTGCCTGGTTGATCTCATTTTTCAAGTATATGTGCATATACATGTATTCTACCACATGTCCTATGTGTCTTTTCTCTCTCTCTGCTCTAGGACAGTGAGCTGTCTTCATGTATCTGATGGAGAAAGTGATCTATTTTGGCTGTGTTACAATTTAAAGTTCACAGCTATAGTATGGGTGATTGTGTGTAGTAAAAGTTTATACTACCGATATCACAGAAGTTAAAAGTTGACAAGTTTTAGGCACATCGATTTTGTTCACTATACTCTTGAGTGGCAGAGGGATGCTTTACAGGGTAACTTTTACTCTTAAGTGGTGCTAAGACAATGCAGGATAGGGGTGGATAGGACGATATCCAGTAAGATCTCTTAAGGAAGTCTCACTTGGTTTTATAGTTGACAGACACATCTAATACACTCGTCTTGTTCTTACAGGAGACATTTTCCTTGTCCGGGGTGGGATGCGTGCTGTGGAATTCAAAGTGGTGGAGACAGATCCCAGCCCTTACTGTATAGTTGCTCCAGACACAGTGATCCACTGTGAAGGGGAGCCTATCAAACGAGAGGTGAGTTTACTCCTGATACTAGTAACTTATTTTATTGTTACTTACTGTGTAATGTGTGAACTGTCAAGGGTGAGTGCTCCTTGGAACTAAGCTGGAAAATGGGAAGCCTCCCAGCTCTTCATTCTGAGCACAGATGTTTCTTGAAATAAACTAATAGGAATTTTAGACTGAATGAATGTAAAAGGCACAGATGATTGAAATAATTTTTGAAGTATAGCTGATGGTGTCATCCAGGCCTCGCCCTATTCCCAGAATTTCAGGTTTTAGGGAGATGATCATGGTAAAGCCACAGGTTATGTTAGAGCAAAGTATTGTGCTAGAATTCTTTGCCTCCAGATTTTTATGGTAGTTCTTTGAGGCAGAGGCCCTTAGGAAAACTTTCCCTACTCACACACCAGATTTTCCATATCAGATAGTGATTTATGAAACTTCACTCTGCAGAAAGAATATTTAGGCCTTCCCCTTTCTTTATCTCTTTCATATTCAGGATGAGGAAGAGTCCTTGAATGAAGTAGGCTATGATGACATCGGAGGCTGCAGGAAACAGCTAGCACAGATAAAAGAAATGGTTGAGCTCCCTCTAAGACACCCTGCACTCTTCAAAGCAATTGGTGTGAAGGTGAGTATCCTGGGTTTTGTAGGAATGAGTGATTCATGACTACACAGTCTTAATTGTTTATCTTGTATAGCTTGGCTTACTGGGGCAGTAGTTTATCCCTGGGGTTATAAGAAGACTACATTTAAGACAGTTACTAATGTTCAGTGACAGAGCAGGTTAGTTAATTGCTCATATATCATGTATGTATTAAACGTGTACATATATATATAGAGAGAGAGAGAGACAGAGTATGGTAGGATCTATTTTCCCAGCTACTTAGGCTGAGGCAGGAAAAGGATTGGAAGTGGAGACCAACCAGAGTAATTTAGTGAGGCTTTGTCTGTAAATAAAATCAAATCGCCAAGTGTGATGGTACAGGCCAGTAATACTAGTACCTATGTGGCTAAGGCAGGAGGATCTGCTGTAGTTTTAGACTAGCCTGAACTGCACAAGGAGACCATTTCAAAAAACCCTCCAAAATAAAGACTCTACATTGGCAGGAATGTAGCTCACCTTTAGAATGTTTGCCTAACTTATATGAGGCCCTTGGTTCAACCTGAGTACTGGGAAGACAATGAAGGCTACATAATACACAGCTGGGCATAGTGGCGCACACTTGTATTTAGTCCTGGATATTTCAGAGGGTAGGGTGGAATGGCTGCTTGTGAGCAATACAGAGAACCTGTTTCAAAATAAAGTAATAAATATATAAAGGTAATTTTTATTTCATAGATCCCTTCAAATACAAGTGTCAAGCTGGGTGTGGTGGCTCATGCCTGTAATACATATTGATCTCAGGGCCACCCTGAACTACAAAAGTGAAATCCTGTCTCAAAAAAAACCAAACCAAGTGTCAAGCTGGGCATGGTATTGTACCATGCCATCATGGTGGTGCTGTAATCTCAGCACATGGGACATTGAAGTGACAAGATTCCTGAGGTATTTTTGTTTTTGAAACACATTTTTGCTCAGAGTTTGAGGCTCCTGAACTGCATAGCAAGACCCTGTCTCAGAAAAAAGAAAAAAATTATAGTTTGCCCATACTTAAGAGCATTATCCAATAGAGATAGTAAAGATAGAAGGGAATTTGTGAGTCCTGTTTCCAAAATATGTAGGAACTATTCTAGAGTGTAGCTTTATAGCTTTTCATATCATGGGGGGCACACTGAGGATGAAATTACATTTTTAATTACAATTACATTACAGTTTGCCTAGTAAGCTTTATATAAGTAATTTCATCTTCTCTGTGGACAAATTTTTTTTTTTTTTTTTGAGACAGGGTCTCGCTTTGTAGTTCAGGCTGGCCCTGAGCTCAGCCTCCAATTCATATCACAACAATCCTCTTGCCTCTGCCTCCCGAGGGCTGGGATTACAGGCATGAGCCACCATGCCTGGCACTGTGGTATGTGGTACTGATTGCTGCTGGGCGTGAGTCTCCACACCCAGTATTGTATGTGGTTAACTAGGGATCTAACCCGGGTCCTTGCACTTGCAAGACAGGCGCCAGAACCACTGAGCTAAATCCCCGGCTCCCTGTGGACAGTTTTGTTTTAAGACAGGGTATTGCTTTATAGTTCAGGCTGTTCTGAACTCAGCTTCAAACTCAGCAATCTTCCTGCCTCTGCCTCCCAAGTACTGGGATTACAGGTGTGAGCCACCACACCAGGCACTATGGTATATGGTGCTGATTGCTGGTGGGCATGAGTCACACCACCAGACAGTGTTGTATGTGGTTACCGGGGATTGAACCCGGGCCCTTGAACTTGCAAGGCAGGCGCTGGAACAGTTGAGCTAAATCCCTGGTCCTCTATGGACAGTTCCAATGTCCTGCTTGTTGATGATGCCACAAGAAAATCAGCTTTAAAGAAGAAAACCTGTGGTTGAGCATAAGGAAAAGCTTTCCGGCAAGATAATAAATCCTACAATGTTGAGATTACTGGAGTGATTGAGCCTCTGACAATGAAGGGTGAAGCCATGTTGTTCTTTTAGTGTTACCTGGATCAAAGTCAGGTTCTGTACTCTGAGTTATATCACTAGTCCTTAATATCTTTATGATAATACATCTCTGCAAGTTGCTAAGTTGCCTAGGGTAGACTCCAACTCGGCGACCCTCCTGCCTCAGCCTTTCAGACTGGTGGAATTATAGGTATGTACCAGCAACTTCGCTGTCCTTGCTTTCTTTCTTTTTTTCATTTTTGGGGGTTTTAAAAATTAATTTATTTTAAAATTTATTTTATTTATTTATTTTTTTGAGACAGGGTCTCCCTTTGTAATTCAGGCTGGCCTTGAGCTCAGCCTCAAACTCACATCACAGCAATCCTGCTTCTGCCTCCCAGGTGCTGGGATTATAGGCGTGAGCTGCCACTTCTGGCACTGGTATGTGGTACTGATTGCTGCTGGGCCTGACTGTCCACGCCCAGTATTGTATATGGTTAACTGGGGATTGAACCCAGGTCCTTGCACTTGCAAGACAGGCGCCAGAACCACTGAGCCAAATCCCCAGCACCTTTTATATTTTGAGACAAGGGGTCTCACTTTGTAGTTCAGGCTGGCCCAAACTCACTGTGTTGGTAGCCCAGGCCATCCTCTTAACTCACAAGAATCTTCCTGCCTCTGCCCCAAGTGCTGGAATTACAGGCATGAGCCACCACACTCGGCATTGTAGTATGTAGGTACAAGTACCTTGTGCTTGCCAGACAGACTCCAGAACCACTGAGCAAAATCCCTGGCCTCTGTCCTTGCTTTCTTAAATTAGCTAGTATTGGCTGATTCAGGTTAGCTAGTACTCAGTCCTTGGTCTGAATAGAAATTGAGTCCTTGAGTTAGGATGTATGATGTATAGTAGGTACAGATTCATGATGAATGTGACCATTATGTACTGAAAACATGTACTAATAAAAATTAATGCCTTTTTCGCTTTGCCCTTCCCAGAATCTTGAAACTTTGATTCTGGACTTTCTTGGGGCAGTTTTTAAAAGATTTTTGAGACAAAGTCACGATAGCCTACGCTGGACTTGAACTAGCAGTGACTCTTACTCCTCAGCCTCCCTGTTGCTGGGTTCATGGTGTGCTTCACCATATCTGGCTTGGGTAGTTTCTTCAGTGTTAATTGTTGTCAGATTTCTAACAGTTTTTGTTTTGAGACAGGATCTTGTTATGTCGTTCAGTCTAGCCTTGAACTTACTTTGTTAGCCCAAGCTAGCCTCAAACTCAATTGATCCTCCTGCCTCAGACTCCCAGGTGCCTGGATGACTATTACCACCACACTTGTTTTTCAAGCAGAATTATTTTTGTTAGTAATAGAAGTGACTGTGGTCTGAAGTAAACCTATTTTAAGTAGCATTTACTGTCAAAGGCTTTTTAAATTTTGAGATAAGGTCTTCCTGATTGGTTGAGCCTGGCTATGAACTTATAAGGATCCTCACATCAGTCTTCCTCCCTAGTGCTGAGATTTATAGGCATTAGCGTCTATGCCTGGTTCAAAGGTTCATTTGTTTTCATTTTGAGAAGGGAGTGGTAGTACTGGGGCTTGAACCTAACGCCTTCACATTGGGCTGTATTTCTAGCTTTTTATTACTTTTTTATTTTAAACAAGGTCTCTGAGCTTTACCCTTCGAAGAGTACTGAGATTACAGGTGTGGTCCATCAAGCCTAACTTCAAGGGCTTTTTTTTTTTTTTCTAAACAGAATCTTGCTATTTATCCTAAGCTGGCCTCAACTTGCTGTGATCCTCCTGCTTAGCCTCTGAGTGCTAGGATT
This sequence comes from Petromus typicus, assembly GCA_004026965.1. Taxonomy (NCBI): domain Eukaryota; kingdom Metazoa; phylum Chordata; class Mammalia; order Rodentia; family Petromuridae; genus Petromus; species Petromus typicus. The sequence continues at coordinate 2,494 of PVIR01023192.1, read as the reverse complement.
ACTGGCATGAGCCACCAGGTCCAGCTATGGCCTCATTTTTAATTGTGTCAGCTGTGTCCTGAATCTCACCCTGTAGAGCTCTAGTCAAACTATTTTATGTGCCCAGCATACTTTCTCTGCACTTGTTAGTCACTACTTAAGCTGTTTCAGAATAGGTGAGGTGGGGAAAAGTAGGAGTCTGAACCTAGTCGTATTCTTGGTTGTCAGCCACCTCGAGGAATCTTGCTGTATGGACCTCCTGGAACAGGGAAGACCTTGATTGCCCGAGCTGTGGCAAATGAGACTGGAGCATTTTTCTTCTTGATTAATGGTAAGAGATATAGTTCATCTTGTGTCTGGGTAGACTCAGCTCTGAGCTGGACAGGTCACAGGCACATCCATTTGCACCCATGCCCTTGAACATACTTTAGCATCTATCTACTAGTGGATCCATTACAGACAGATAAGCAACAAGGGAAAGATATTTTACAATCATATTCCTTGTCCTTTCCACCTCAAGAAAGATTATGGATATGCTAGAGGCACTTAGGGAGAACAAATTGAAATGAGAAAAAACTACATGCTTATTTATTTGAAAGAGTTTAAGGAAGGAAGAAGGACTGAGATCACTTTATTCTCTGAGGAGAGTATTTAGCTGGCGGAGATTGAATCTAACTGGTGTGCTGCCTCCTACTTTTGCCAGAGGTCACAAAGCATCTGGTGTCTTCACATTTTTAGCTTTGCTACAATAAAAGTACTGGTTCCTTTCATTTCTCTCCAGCCTGGCTTATTGGCTATTTTAGCACAGTGGTTAGCAGGGGCTGTGAGAAGGTAGGCAGAGGTTATCTTACCCAAGCCTGGTCTGGGGTAGGCAAACAAGATAATTTATGTTTTTGGAATTGGGAAAGATTATAGTTTTGTCGTTGTTTCCTTTCTATATCCTTTTAGGTCCTGAGATCATGAGCAAGTTGGCTGGTGAATCTGAGAGTAACCTTCGTAAAGCCTTTGAGGAGGCTGAAAAGAATGCACCTGCTATTATCTTCATTGATGAGCTGGATGCCATCGCTCCTAAAAGAGAGAAAGTAGGAATTTACCTGAGAGGGTAGTGGGGAGAGGGTTGAAAGGTCCCAGCTTCACTTTTTACCAGACGTCTTGTCCTGACAGACTCATGGAGAGGTGGAGCGGCGTATTGTATCACAGTTGTTGACACTCATGGATGGCCTGAAGCAGAGAGCACATGTAATCGTGATGGCTGCAACCAACAGACCCAACAGCATTGACCCAGCCCTGCGACGATTTGGTAAAGATCTCAGATTTCTTTCAACCCTGTTCTTGCTTACAGGGTTTCATTTCGTCACCTTGATCCTATATCAGTCTTACAACTCACCTAGTCTTGATTTCCTAAAACTCTTTGTGATAGGGCCCAAGGATCCTTTTCACTTGACCCATATTCTCTATAGAGTGACTGGTCATCCTATTTTGCCTAAGATCATGGAATTTTCCAGGCCAGAGGATTTTAAGTGCTTATACTAGGAGATTCTTGGCATGAGATGATCACATAAGGCCATCTTTTCTTCCTTTTGGACCATAAATAAGCCCTGATAAATAAAGTTCATGTTGTCTCACAGGTCGCTTTGACAGGGAGGTAGACATTGGAATCCCTGATGCTACAGGACGGTTGGAAATTCTCCAGATCCATACCAAGAACATGAAGCTGGCAGATGATGTGGACCTGGAACAGGTGGAGTGGTGGTGAAAATTAACCAGGGGTTAAGATAGTTCTCGTTATATAGGAAATTGGAGAGAACTGGCCAGTGACTAATCGTAAGAAAGGAGATTCGTGGGCCAGGGATTTCACTCAGTGGTTCTGACACCTGCCTCGCAAGTGCACGGTCCTGAGTTTCATCTCCGGTAACCACATACCACAGTGCCGGGTATGGTGGCTTACGCCTGTAATCCCAGCACTCGAGAGGCAAAGACAGGAGGATTACTGATTTCGAGGCTTGCCTGGGCTACATAGTGAACTCAGGGCTAGCCTGAACTACACAGGGAGACCCTATCTTAAAAAAAAAAAAAAAATGATAGGAAATTGGCGACTGCAAATTTGAGAGCAAAATCCCTACTTTAAACCCTGCTCACCCTCTCTTCACCTGAGTTTTCGGAAGCAGAAATGATGCCCAGAGTTGTGACTGCAGCTGCTGGATGTGTTAGGAGGCAGTATGTGCCCAAGGTTCCTGCTTATCTTACATTTTAAATGTTAATGACTTGATTTTTAATGAAATGGCTCTTTGTAGTTTCCTGACCCCTTGTTAAGAAAGATCCTTCTGTTTTTAACATTGTGAAGAGCCATAATAAAGTGCTTTTTCTTCATGGAAAAAAAAAAGATAGGAGATTGGGTTTGATATCCAGGCTGGGAAAAAGAAGTGATTTAAAGTTGAGTCCTGGAAGTTGACGTGTGTCTTAGTTGAATTTGTTAGAGTAAACCAAAATTGTTTGGGCAGCTTTAATTTCTTGG
>PVIR01023191.1:0-27336 GCA_004026965.1 Petromus typicus | reverse complement strand
TTTGCTAATTCAGTGAGTATATCTATGGAAGGAGATTGCTGGACTTTATATTAATTCTATTTTTAATTTTTTGAGGAACTTCCATGATGTTTTTTGCAGCAACCACTTCATTTTTACATTCCCACCTGAAGCCTGTATTTTAAGGCTTACGTGATAGCTTATAAAAAGAGTGAAACTCTCTTCCAAGTCCCTGGTAGTATTGAGGCACAACAATACTGACACCTGCAGAGGGAAAAGTAGAAGAAGGAGCAGCAGGGGAGCCACAGGACCCACGGAGCACAGGCATGACCAGAGATCCACAAAAAGGGAAGAATCACCACCCTGGGCTGTACATCACCCCTGCACCATCATCCATGGACAGTTCCTTTAATTTGCCCACTCTGAGCAGCAAGCCTTCCATGGTCCCCCCCACCCCATCTTAGCTTCACTGCCAGCTTTTACCTGCAAGTCAGCAATGGGGACTTGCCCACCCTGCAGTCTTGCACCTGGGAACCGTGGCACGGAGGCCATGTGGAATCATTTCTGGCTCTTCCTTTGACCCAGTACATCAGTCTACTCAGAGAGAATTGGACCAGCAATAGAAACAGAAGAAGAGATGATCTTCTTTTAAATATTCTTACATTTAAATGACAGGAAAAAATCGACGTAAAATTCTATTGAGCAAAAGCATATTGTTAGGAAAATCCTCTTTATATCCCTTCTGAATTCTGAGCTACCAAGAAGGAAGACAGTATTAGACTAACTGTATTAATTGGGACAATAGTTGTTACAATCCAACAGTAGCCAAAGACAAAGGAAGAGAGAAAAGGAAGAAGGGAGTGAAAGAGAGGAAAGTAGGAAATTATCTGATCTACAAAGATCGGAACGTCTATGTTAGATCTGATGAACACTCTGTTAGTTCCTCTTCACATTGACCCATGTGCCTCGTTCTCCCTTCCTCATGGCCATCTTCACCACAAGCTGGGAGACATGCCTGCAGTAGCCACCGGGAACATGTAAGTGAAGTGTCACTGACAGAAAGAGGCTTTCTTCTTTCACTTGTAGTTTTAAAAAAATTCAGGAGATACTGTAACTTCAGTCCAAATGTGCCAATCACCCTTGTCTGGGATAAGAAGATATAAGTGGTCTACTTCAGTTGGACAGAGCCTCCAGGACAAATAACAGAGGTCTAAGAACAATGGTGATTTCTTGTATATATAGTAGACATTGTGAAATAGAAAATATTTAAAAGGAAAAGGGGTGTAGGAGTAAATAACAAAGGGAAAAAAGAATGTGATAGTAATAGAAAAGGAAACAGAGCTTATGTATATAAGGGGTGGGAGTTGCAGGGTGCATGGGGGAATGGGAAAAAATGAGAATCAAATCGTATCATAGTCTGGTACAAATTCTCAAGGTTGAATGTGATGATGCTGTGTATATATAATGTACCAATATAAATTTGAAATTTGTTTTTTAAGAAAAGAAAAAACCTCGGAGACAAACACTAGGATACAGGGAAGAAGTGGATTCCTAGATATCAGTAACTCAGGAAAGCTTCTTATAAAATCCCTGTGAATTAGTAACCAGCCCACTGTGGTCTATTGCATCCAACTGTTTCCATTGTGGTTAAGGCCATGACTTGTAAACAATTAAGCAAAAAAGTTCTGGAAAGAACATGTGAGGGAAGCTAAAGTATACTGGGGCTGTTTGACAGTGCATTTGTTGGCTCTCGGGAGGTCAATGTTTTTACATGGAACATTATTTCAGACCTATCATTTGGTTTTATCTTTGTTTTCTGTACTGAGAAATTAAACTAAGGACCTCACATATGTTAGGCAAGTATTCTATCTGGAGCCAATTCCCCTTTGATATTTTTTATTTGATCTACAGTTTTGTTACAATGCCCAGACTGGCCTAAAACTTGTAATCTTCTGCCTTACCCTCCAAAATAGCTTTTTAACCCTTCATATATACAAAGGAAATAAAAGAATTCTTTCCAACTCCAGGAAATGAAGAGTGAAGGCTGATTTCTATGGAAATGCAGTGTTGACATTAACCCCTCTCTGATCCTCGCAATGAGTCCTATCCTCTTCTCGCAATGCTCTAATAGCTAGCATCTATGTCTCAGAAGAAATATTGTAAATAGACAATGGGACCAATCTACAAAAATATACATCATACTTTCTTTTGAAAACATCTGAAGAAAGAACAACATTGTTGAGAAAAGTACTTGAAGTCATCATCCCACTGTCCATGGGAACCCTAAATTAACATCACTCTGCAAAGACATATTCACTGTTCAGTGTGCTTCTTTAAGTCTCAAGTTTTGTAGGGGTGCAATGCAAAATAAACCCAAGCACATGTTGATTTTCTTGTATTTCTTATGTGATTCTTGTATTTTAACTAAAAGAATATGGATTAAAAAGCAAATAAGTCCTAGTTCCTCTTAGAACAGACACTATACCTTTTTCAGTGTTAATTGGTAGAAGAGAAAGAAAATTCCTTTCAATTTTTTTTAATTTAAAAATTCTACATTGCAGAAACAAGACCATATGATTAGTTCTTAAACAGAGAGTCAGGAATCTCATTCTCATCAATATCAGCATGAGACTATAGTATTCGGTAGGCCTCTAAAGGACCTGTATTCAAGTTATGCTTCTCCAGGGAGCACAGTTTAGCATGGTGATGTCACATAGGAAAGCCAAGCAGGGCTGGGAGGTCTGGATACTCAGCTGCAAACATAAATACATTGATTGGAAATTTCAAAGGATGAGTTTATAGACATATTCTTAAGAGATCCATAGTGACTTAATTTTTTCACTTTAAGCCAATTATGAGGAGGCATAGAAAGTGGAGAGTGTTCAGAATCACTGGGACTGTGACCCAGTTGACACAAGAAGGAATCAGAAGAGTGGGCCTCACTGAGGCACCTGGAGTTGAGAGCTGGTACACACCGCTCTGTGGCATCCAGCTTGCACAGCTTAACTGCGCTGGCACCTGCAATGGCCAGTGGGTTGGTGACCTGCTCTGCTGTTGTGGAATCACCCTTGGCAAGAAGGATGGCTGCCTTCTGCTGTTACTGAGCTGTTGGCTTGGCTTCCATCACTTCTACAAACTCCCTCCCCAAGAACGATTGCTTCTCCTGCGTTAAAGCATGGTGCCACTGACTCCTGAGTCTTTCTCTGGGGATTGAAGGCAGCACCTGCTCAATATTTCTTCTGAGACATAGATGCTAGTTGTTAATGTCTTTCTCTGGGTACTGAAGGTGGCACTGTCACCCTCCTCTTTGGCACTGCTGAGGATGTGCAGAACCTGGTAAGCAATAAGCTGGATGACAATGCCCACTGTGATGTCATTTTTCTGTGAATCTTTACTATCAATGATTCTGGTCCCTTATAAGGCTGAGAGTTACAAACCCAAGTGTTTTTCCTTTATTTAATTTTAATGTATATTTTACTATATTTAATTATTTCTCCATACTAGGGATTGAACCCTGGGCCTCCCCACTGAGCTAAATGCCCATTGCTTTTATTGTTTTACTTTGAGGCAGGATTTCTCTAAATCACTAAGTGACATGGGCTGGGCTACAACTTGTGATCTCCTTGCCAAAGTCTCCCAGAGTGCTGGAATTACATGTGTGTGCCACCAAACCCGGATGGAATTGATTCTGTACCCAAGGGATGAGAAAGTGAGTCCCTTCCCCTACCACAACAGCTGTATGCCACAGAAAGGGTCAAAGATGACAGAAAATACAATATATCTTGCAAAGATACCATGGTCTTTGCATTGCCTCAGGTCACTTGGAACCTATAGATGAATTCATCACCTTGATATCCAGATTTCTTCTGCTTGTTTCAGTCACATCTGCTTTCATTCTGAATTTACATGAACTTCCCAGCCTCAGAACACTTTTAAGTGACCCAGAATGTCTTAAATATGGCCTGCCTGCCTGTTGCATCTTTTAATGGCCTAAGCTCTATGAAACACTTTCTGCTCACAGTTTAAGGTACGATTGGGTTTGTTCTTCTCTTCAACCTTGGCAGTCTCTTTATTCCAACCCCATCATCCTCTGCTGTCAACAATTTTCCCATTGTTTTTCTCCTGAAAACCAAAAGCATAGTACAGAAGCAATTGCATGCATTAACAGAATAAACAGAAATTGCTCAGGAGCAAAACCCAAGCAAGACAATATAGCCACTGATTTATTGATTCATTCAACAAATATGTATATGCCAATAACTTTCCTCACATTGAGGACAAAATAATTATATAGTCCCTCTCACTATAGAGTGTACATTATAATGTGGTGAAGGAAACAACTCATAGTAAACAGGTGAATAAATAATATCACAATAAAGTATAATAAGTGCTATGGAGAAACATAAGCAAGGTATGGGAAATTGGAGAGCTAGAGATTGGTGATTTGGAAAAGATGATCACAGAATTGAATTTACTACAAAACTAATGAAAGAGAAGTTTCAGGGCCTTCACTCTTCTGCATGCCTTTCAATACACTTTTGTAAAATTTCCAAATATATGATTTTTTAACTGGAACCAGTCACAATGCTGTCTTTTGTTCTTCTGAATCTCCCTCCTTCATACTTTTACTATGATTTAAAAATTAAATGTTTTTGTAAACCATACCAGAGGAAAGACTAGAATATCTTTCTCTTCTCTTTATATAAAATGTTATAAAACTATTGTCATATCTAGATGGGAACAAAGAATATTTCGTCAAAACATTGGAGGAAAAGCATTAAAGAACTGTATTTAATAAAACTTGTGTTATTCTTTTGGATTTATGATATTACAGTCATTTTAAGAATTTTAGTTATGGTTTCTCGCTCTCAATCAACTCTCACTTTTATGTGGAACTATCTAATTTGATATTTATAATTTTCTTTTTACTTCTTAGAAGATCATCTAGAATTGCCTCTGTTTCAGAACCTGAACAATCTGGATTCATTCCTGGATGTTGCCGAAGACCTCACTGAGAAGGTCACATTTTGGCAGCGACCTGAATAAATCATAAGGCCTTGTAAATCCCTGGGAGAAATGATTTCCAGGCAGAGGGAACACAAAGGAAAAAGACTCAGGGAAGGAGCATGCTGGGAAGTTATTATGCTTCCTAGTGTGTTCTCACAGGAAGAGAAATACAAAGCTTAAATTTAAAAGACATCTGCATGTGAACAATAGATTGTCTCCTGAGCATGGTACTGTACCTGCCAAGGCTGGGGCAGAGAACACTATTTGCCCATTCAATGCATATTTTCCTCCTGACTAACAGAACTTAGATAATATTGGGGGCTCTATTTTTCCCAGCCTTTTTTGCAGCGGGTCATATAAGAAAATTCCTGCTAATAAGATCTAAGTGGAAACCCTCAGGCAAGGCTTCCCAGGTGATGGTTCCATTGGAAACTTTTCTCCTTGGCCCCTAGTGTTCACTACTGTGATGCTGGTCTGTGACAGTAAACAGTCAGAGCCTTTCACAGCATATGTAGAGAGGCTCAGACCGTCTACCCCAAGGATGGCAGAACAAAAAGCCAGAAAGACCCTGGATTGTTGCTGAGGCTGTGGAGCCACCATCCAAGCCCTGAACTGCTAACCTCAAGAATTCTTTTACATGACAGGTAAAAGACAGCTTTGATTTGTTTAAGCCATGCTTTCTTCAGATGCTTATTACGAGCAGCTGGATGCAATTCCTGATAGTAATCTTAGATAACTTTTAAAAGTATATATATATATATATATATATATATATATATATACATCCTATGAAATGAAAAATTGAAATTTCATGTTATATATTATTGCAAATGAAAAACATTGTCTCTCATATGTCCTTATTTGGAATAATTCATGTAGAAACAACATAAGGCTTTATTTAAAACATTTTAATTGAATATTTAAAAATATGAACAGCAAAAGAAAATGCTGTCATTAATATTTACTAAATACAAAAAAGCTTATATTCGAGAAGTAAACACACCAGAAATCATTCAGATAAAATTAAAATATTTATCACTAATACTATCTTAGCAATGCTGTCCAAAATTTTTAACAATAATCTTCATTATATTCCCTTACTTGCTAGTAAGCAGTTCTTTGCTATTTGCAGCCTACTTGTTAGCATATTAAGATTTTAACCACACATACAAAGCCCTGTCGGTTCAGAGAGAGCGCTAACATTAAATATGTTCCTATTTGGCCACCGTAGGTAGAGAATGCACAGAAAGAAAATGAGCCCTGGGACCACATCAGCATGCTGAGCCGCCCGACATCAAGTGAGGATGAAGAGCAAATCTCACACACACAAAAGGAGGAGGAAGACGGTAACCGACATCAGTTTGTTTTAATCCACTACTGATTAGTAACGCAGCAGTGAAGAGAATCTGTGCTTGTCGGTAGCTCGCTTGCGGCATTCTAAGGGTCTCACCACCGTTCTTGCAGGGGAAACTGTCTCCTTGGCTTAGATTTTAAAGGCAACAAAACACCGTTTCCGGTCAGTGCGAAGGAGCTGGCCAATGACGTACTCGGCAGACTTGCGAGGCGCGGCTCTTGCTGCTGAGGACTGCGGTACCTTCTGCAGGAGCCACCCCCAGGCTGCTGTGCTGGTCACATACGCAGCTCTCAAATGGTTAAGAAAAATGAGAAGCACTGTGAAAGTACATTTTTGGCTCAGCATAAACCATTCATTGATTTGTGGGCCGCGAGTCCTCCAGGGGGTGTTACGAATCCATATGATAGCTAGAGTTTTACATTCGGATCTCTTCTTTAGCTGATGGATGTGTAAAATTTCATGTTAGCCTGGCTACCCCCTATTGGCTACACATCTGAGGAGGTTCAAGTGTATGAGTTATTTCTTCCAAAGTCAATTGTAATTTACACTCACTAAATTGCCTCCAGATCCACCTTTTAAAGATAGTAGACTCAAAATTGCATTCATTTTGGCCCACACTGCCCATTTGTGTTTAAACCACAGCCCTACTTTGGAGAGCCGCCATCGCTAATGGAAAGACATTATGTGGCTGAAGATCCACATTTTCCACAGGAGAGCAGGATGCTGGCAAGTTAAATGGCCAATGTACAAGCAGTTTTCAGCCCAGTAAAAACTCAACTTTAGTAATGAGCAGGGGGGGTGGAGGGGGTACAAGGTATCAGTTCTTCAGTCCAGCTTGTGCCAGAAAGCCAAAAGCACCACAGATTGACGCTATGAGAAATTTGCCCTTGGCCTGAAAAGAATCTTGAAGTGAAGGGGTTTTCTTTTTACCCTTTCCCATTGCTTACTGTATGCTTCACAGCACAAAGCACCCTTGAAATTTATTTTGTTGCCAAGTATAATTCATCTTATTGACTGGCTATTAAAATTACCATCGTCAAGGGTTCTTTGCAACCAAAAAGTAGCCAACAGCCCACCTTTGCCCTCAAAAGCTCTGCGGCCAGGGTTCTACTGTGAGGAACATTTGTAATCCTCAATTCCCCTCACTAATTGCTTTTGTGTGGTTTTAGTAGAGTTTCAAGTAGAGATTTAGAGGGCTCGTTAGAAGGGACTGTTTCAAGCCTAAAAAAATTAAAATTTATAAAAACAGCCAGTGATTAATAAGGCTCCACTGGTATAAACCAACCGCTTTAATCTCAGATGTGCACCACAGTATGTACTTGATGTGATTAATCTATGCTGCGGCGCTAACCCCGAGGCCCACACAATACTAAAATGTGATGAGTCTTGAGCAGGATTGTTTTTTGAAAGTTCAGCTTCTGTCAAGGAGTTTTTAAGTAGGTTTTCTCATTTTAAAGCCAGGCTGTGGCGACTGAGCTCCAAATGCACATTTGGGATGAGAGCAGGACAAATGAGGTAAACAATGAGGTTCATCAAACCGAACACCTGACTCTCTGTACCCGTCTTCCCCTTTCTTTCTCCACAGTCCCTATTATAAGTCCTCTTTAACCCAATTAGGTGCCATCAATTTTCCACTCCAGTGCCCCAGAACCTCCAATTTCCCCCCAACCAATCTTTAAAAATCGCAACCGAAATCGTTGCTTGTATGTTCCTCAGTTAGAGCTCAATGTAAAAAGTCATGTAGCCCATTTATAGCTGTCCAGTTAGTTTGCTCTGAATGTACTCCGATTTTTGCCATTTAGACAGCAACACTTCTGCCTGCTACCACTGGCAGCTCAAGTGGATTCTTTGGATCTGCGAGACTTTCTTGCTCTAAGGGTTGTAAGTTTACATTTTTGGCAGTTGTACAGGGTGAAAGCGGTTCCCACCATGGAGAGGGCAGGGTCTACCGCTGAACCATGCTGACATTTGCTCTTGGGAGGTCCAATAAATAATCTTAAACAAAAAGGTAGAAATATCTAGGATCCCATGGTCAGCGTGTTTATTATGTTCCACAGCAGGGGAGCCTCGAGTCCATCTCCAACTCCACTTTCAAAGGGTCTGGCAGTCAATTATTCCTCAATGTAGATTGGGGGTGGGGAGATAAAACACCTTATACCCAAAACCTATGAAAATGGGAAAAATCATATTTAAAGCCATCAGGGTATCCAGTAAAATTTAGAAATCAAAATTTCCCTCTTCAGCTTAGAAAAGCAATCACATGTACTGCTTTTGAACAGTGTAATTATTAAGTTTGACTTCAGATAGTATTCAATATTTTCAAGACGTAGTTCACTTAAGGCACCAATAACTTGGCATGCATGTATCTATTCTATGTCCCAGAGGATTCTATTTGGAAGGATTTATTGAGTAATATATGGTATAGAATCATAGGGGTATTTTAAAGTGTATTGGAAATGAAATGATTTTTAATTATTTTATCATGAGAGAGCTTATGTAATGAAATGGAAAATTAATTCTTATTCTCCACTAATATATCATTGATTTTGCCAGGCCAAAGGATTAGTTGTATTACTATACAGTTCATTAAAAAAGCTGAAATGAATGTGCAGATGTCATGTAGGTCCACCCAAGAATTTTGTTCAAGTGGGTGAAGAGAAATTTTTAAAATTTGGAGAACTGCAGTAGAATGAAGTTCTTCAGGTTGTTTCACTTTTCAGCCAAATGAGAGGGAAATTATCCAATTATGGAAACTGTCCTCAGTCAATTATTCAAAGTCTAAATCACTAGGTACACATAGTTATAGCTTAACCTCTTAATAATTTAAATCTTAATAATAATAGTTATTTTGCCAAATGGGACCCAGTTTGTAAGAGGAAGATGGTAGCAGTGCATAAGAATGTAGAGTATGAGATCTCCAAGGGCCAAGATAAACACAAAGATCAGTACAATCACAACAAATACAAGAGGCTAAAGTTAGGCTGGGAAAGGGGAATATAAAAAAATATATAAATACTCAAAAAATTTTCATTCTGGTTGTATTTCACTTGATAGTAAAATTATGAACCTCGTCTATAGTGTGGTACTAGCAAAGAAAATTGTGTTAACAAAGCTTTAAGAGTGGTTTCTGTAGACCTATGAATACTTGTGAACTTGTAATTTTAAACATGACAATGATGTTGATTTGTTTAAATTACTTAAATTAGCCCTATGGTTATTTACTAAGAATAAATCAGTTTGGACTCTTATCTTAAAAGATATACAAAATAAATCCTAGTTAAATTGCTAAACAAAAGTAAACCTAAGAATGTTCTAAAACATAAAATTTAAAAAGTTTTTTTTTTTTTTAAGGTTTTTTTGAGACAGGGTCTTGCTTTGTGGTTCAGGCTGGCCCTGAGCTCAGCCTCCAACTCACATCACAGCAATCCTCCTGCCTCTGCCTCCCGCGTGCTGGGATTACAGGCGTGAGCCACCACACCCGGCACTGGTATGTGGTACTGGTTGCCACTGGGGTGAATCTCCACACCCAGTATTGTTATGTGGTTACCGGGGATCGAACCAGGGTCCTTGCGCTTGCAAGACAGGCACTGGAACCACTGAGCTATATCCCCAGCCCTTAAAAAGTTTTTAAATGCAGTTTACTGTAAGAAAGATCCAAAATTAAGAAACCATGAGGGGAAAATTGACAGAATTAAGATAAACAGTTTAAGACCCAGTAATATTGAAAGTTACTCTAAGCAAATAACAAAAATAAAGGACAGACATACTTAATCAGCAAAGGGATGCTATCTTAGCATGTTAAACCTGAAGGCAAAGAAAATAGTCCATCAGGCAAAGTGGAAAATTGCTTGAATCCACAATTTATAGAATAAATGTATAAAAGTAATCATACATAAAAGTATTTGGTTTTACTACCAATCAGGGAAGGCTAAATAAAAGCTAATTTTTTCCGACAAAACTGACAAAAAGTGAAACACTGAGTGCCTAGAAGGACATGGGAAGACAGAGTCGGGAGGTCTCAGAGTCAGTGGAAATGGGTGCAGACTGTTTTGGAGGACATGTTGGCAAATTATTTTAAAATCTTCTGTATCTTTGATGCATTCTGTGGAATTACTATCATGAAGGCCCCCGATTCTACATATTCATTGCATTATTGTCTGTAAGAGAAAAAATTCTGACATTCAAGGCATGCCCTTTTACAAACAATACCACTAGTGTAAAAATATGCACTTATTTAAAAGAAAAGTCAGTGCATTGACTTGAAAGATGTGTAAGCCATATTAAATGGAATATATATGAGTTATCAAAGAGAAGCATCAGGAAGAAGCTTATCAAACTATTTTCATCTATTTCCTCCCAAGATGTGAGGGGGGTAGAAATGTTCTCTTTCTATTTCAGACACTTTTGTTTTGCTATTGTCACTATAAACATATGTCACTTTATCATTAGAAATACAAGTAATTTTTTTAAAAAATTCTAATATTAAAGTACCACTTTAGTGAGATATACACATTCATCTTTTCACTCATTCACACAATAAATTTTATTAAAATACTGAGGGCACAAAATGTGCATGAAATTCTGGGGTTGTTTATCAAATCCCCTTCCTTAAGAGTATTTTTTAAATACATGATTTTGAGATTCTGAAGCCTTCCTCATCAATGTTTAGGCTCTGATGAGTATAGAATATTCACAATAACATATTTGTCTAATCTGCTTAATGTATCATCTGTCTGTCTGCCTCCCTACCCATCTACTTACCTATTTGTTGTATTAATACTGTTATTAAAAAAAAAAGCACAATTGAGAACAGAGAATCTTTCCCTGGACAAGCTCTTCCATTTGATTTCTGATATTTAGGTCCTACTGGACAACAATCGAATCTCACTTCCTTGGCAAGAAGACTGGGACAGCATCCTGCTGCCCAGCAGGCTTCATATAATGGCAAATAAGATAAAGTAGAAAACTTGCAAAAACTACAGTTGAGACCTACAGGACTCTGTTCTTCAGTTTGGTGGTCAACTGTGACATGCAACACTATTCCCTGGATAATGGGCTCTTTGGAAATTACTTTTCTAAGTTTAACATTTTTCATTTCCTTTTTATTTAGTTACTTTCTTACGCTTTCTGTTTTTGTGTTGTCATATGACTGCAAAGAAACTACATTGCACAGAATTAAAAATCTCATTATCTGAAAACCTTTAAAATGTCTATGTGCATGAGAGAACTTTGAAAAATGCAGCTGTCAAAGGCATCTTTTTACTTTAAAATGAAAGCTGTGATGCACATGGATGACCACCTCAGGAAGCCCATCAGCCCTGGAAAATGAGAACGACTGGATATATTAGGTGCAGAACTTATTAAGAAATACAACTGAGATAATGGGATAACATGACAGTAATCACATAACAGGGAAATAACAGTAATTTTTCTCAAAAGTTTACAGAAAATCCAATTGTGGTACAACTTCGGTGAATGGCACAATAGTAAATTAGAAACCATGCTCATTTCCCCACTTGGTTCCTACAGCCAGAAATGTTCAAAGACTGGTGGGAGCCTGTCAGAAATCTGCAGAGGCGAGCTTGAAACGTCCAAACTCACAACAATTTAAATGCCATAAGTAATTACACCATCAAGTCCATTATTAAGAACACTAACAATAAAAAGTAAGGAAAGGGAGAGGGGAAGGCAGAAGAACACCAGGTGATACATTAGCTAATAATCAGCTAGTGAATTATAAAACTACAAAGGGTGTTTTGTAACAACTGGAAAACTTTGAATAAGAATACGTTATTAGATAATATTGTAGTGATGCTGCCTTTCTTAGATATAATACAGTCATGCATAACCATATTTCAGTTAATGAAAGACTATATATGTGGCAATGGTCCCAAAAGATTACACTACCTAGGGTTGTAGCTGCACTAGTTTGTGTTAATAACTTTGTGATGCTCTCCTAATGAAGACATTGCTTAATAACTAATTGCTTAGAATGTATTCTCACTAAGTGGTATATGGTTCAGTAAAACAGTGGGCTTGCTCCTAGGAACTGCGTACTAAACACCTGGAGATAAAGTCTCATCATGTCTTTAAATGGTCTTTTAAATGGTCTCTGTCCCTTTCTCTTCCCATCTGCACACCTACCCGAATCACCACACACACATACACGCATGCTCTATGTAATATACAAGTAATAATAGAGTAATCTATGAACGGGGTTCTGCAGCTAGTTGCTATGTCAGCTTTTGCAGGTCTAATATTTTCCAAAATAAAAAAACTGATGAGGAGCAAATGATTTAGAATTTTAAGGCAGGGCAGGGGATATAGCTCAGTGGTTCCGGCGCCTGTCTTGCAAGTGCAAGGACCCGGGTTCTATCCCCGGTAACCACATAACAATACTGGGCGTGGAGACTCACCCCAGCAGCAATCATTACCACATACCACAGTGCCAGGCGTGGTGGCTCACACCTGTAATCCCAGCACTCGGGAGGCAGCGGCAGGAGGATTGCTGTGATGTGAGTTTGAGGCTGAGCTCTGGGCCAGCCTTAACTTCAAAGCGAGACCCTGTCTCAAAAATAAAAAAAGAATTTTAAGATAAATTTTATACTTTTAAATATGTGTTCTCTTTTTCAAGTGAAAAGGTTCGCTTAATAAAAACATCTTGAAGACATACTTTCAGACAACGTAGATGGACACGAGTAATAATTAGAACAGGTAGAGTGTAACACAATAGGCCACATTTGAGACACGCTGCCAACTCTGGAAGGCAGGAGCTGGAATTACACAGCAGTAGTCAGATTTTGTGCCAGATTTCCACCATGATTTATCTAGAAGACAAAAGCTAAATGATCACTGAAGTTGTTTTCACTTTTCTAGATCTCCCAATTAAGTACAGTGCCATTTAGTAAAGAATCCACCAAAAAGGGGGGAAACTATAAAGAATTGCCAAAAAATCAGGAATAAATAAAGAAAAGAATCAACAAAGCTTTGAACACAATCTTCCTAAACATGAGATATTTTTGAGGGCCAAAATATTGTATGGAGAAAACTGGTTAATACAGTGATCCAAGCTGATGGAAAATACCATGAGGAACATGGTAGGGGAGGAGGTATCTGTGAGTGAAGAAGGTTGTGGCAACAGAATTGAGGTACCTGGTGAGAAATCTCATTGAAATTCAGCTCTCATGTACAATACTAACTACATTGTTAGAAGTGAACTTTACTTAAAGGCTTATAAAATGTCTCTAAGTAAATATTTATTAAAGAGATTCGGTAATGTGTTCTGTTTTATACATGTGTTTATATCACACTCATGCCTTACATCAACATGATGTTTCCTATGACAGCTTTACTTTAAAGGAAAATAAAACATGGACAGTAGCATTTATAAGCTGCCAGATTTTATACCAAGTGCTGTCATGTGTTACTGTATTTAATCTTCATAACCATCAGTGGCAAATATTATTTACCTGAGTTTTAGTAATGAAGAAATAGAAAATTAATTCATCACAGATGAATATTAGAAGAATAAAATGTGTGGTGTGTGGAGTGCTGACCTGGGTCTTTGAGTCCTGGAAAGTGATTGGTAATAAGTGCTGGGTTTTTTTGTGTGTGTATAACAAAAACATGCTAAACAGACTAGGGTGATGGTTATAAACCTATGCAAATACATCAAAGGTCATTAAATGATACATTTTATGCAAGCAACTTAGAATATCACTCTAGATCCCTACTAAGGAAACACAGTTTAAAAATAAAAGGCGTAAGTGTAATCTAAGAGCAGTTGGTTATCTTTTGTGTAAAAAATAATTTCTGAGGAGATCACTAAGAACTGGAATTCACCCTGACGGAGATCACTGGCTTCCTCCTGGTCTTTACCTGCAGCCCAGCCTCCCAGCTGCTGGGACATGGGGAGGCTCAGCTGAGGTGGAAGGTCAAGCGCATGCGTGGACCGAGGTTCCATGCCCTGGGTTCAGGAGAGCTGGATTGTCCTTGGGCCTCTCTCACCTACTCGCTCTGGGCCCAGAGAATGCCAGGTGCCCTCATGGAGCCTGTTTCTGCAGCCTAGGCCTCAACCCTAGGTTCCGAATGATTTCAGCACCTGTTAGGGCTGCTGCACATCTATCCACTCATGAGCCATTTCAGGGTTCATTTTTCCCTCTCCTAATTTTTATAACAATTAGGTTTTGTAAATACAAGTAGGTTAAAAAAAAGAAAGAAATGATTTTTTTTCCTTAAAGAAATAAAAATTAAAGTCTTAAGGGAAAGAGATAAATTTAACACTGTCTTGCTATCAGAGCAACATGAGCAGGGAGAGCGACACCAGAAAAGCTGCCCTAAGTCACTCAAATCAAGGCTTCCACTCAAACGTTCATTCTACACATTAACCCTCTCATTCTCCAAAGGGCTTTCACAGTGAAGATCAGGGATAAGTATAAACTCCTAAGAACAGAAGGCATACATTTGGGATACTAAAATACAGCAGACAAGCACCGGTGAAAAGTGGTGATCCACCTGGGAACTGCAGAAGGGTTAGTGTTAAAAGAGGCAGGAAGAAAAAGCACTGCAAAGCTTGTGGAGAAATGAAACTGTTGGACCCCAGGTGCCTTCCATGCTCCATAGTGTAAGTCCCAGGACAACCAAGCGACAAAGGGGATAAATGGATCTCAGGAAATAGGTCTCTGACTCTGAGGTCTGCTACAAGAATGTTTCAGTAAATAGTCTATGGGGCCTTTGAAGGTAACCATCTGGATCAGAGGAGGAAAGGCCAATGAGAAAGGTTTCCAGAAGAAAACTTCGTGGGGTGTAGGGTGGGTGTTAATCTGGATTTTTGAGTACTGGAAAGTGATTGCTAATAAATGCTGCTACTGTGTGTGTGTGTGTGTGTGTGTAACAAAAACATTCTAAACAGACTAGGGTGATGGCTACAAAATTAAGCAAATACATCAAAAGTCATAAATGATACATGTTACTCAGGCAACTTTGTGTTAATAAAACTAGACCTCTAGTGGACAAAAAGGATACATTACAAATAAATAAAAGGACTCATAATGTTCACAGCAACACTATCTACAATTGCTAAAAGAAAACAACTCAAATGTATCAACTACTACACATGTATTGTAGGATGGAAGATTATCTGGCAATCAAAAGGAAGAAAGTACTGATACATACCACAACCGAAACATTACAATCTAACACATTATTCTAAGTAAAAATGTACAGAGACACTTCTACACTAGCCCAGGACTCTACACACTAGGGTAACAGTACCGATCTCCAAACTGACTCTTCCCATTGGTGCAAATTCTGAAGCAGGATTATGGTGAACATTTGTCTTGAGGGGAGAACTGAGGTGAGTCCTTCTGGATTGTGAGTAGAAATGTTACCATGACATTAGGGGCAAAATCATGCTAGTGCCCCAATAAAGAGACTAAATGTGAAAACTCCTTTCAACCTTGTCTTCAGGCATTTCGGGATAATGTGGCTGATGAATCATTCTCCCTCCTGTTTTGTTTTTTTTTTCTTCTTCTTCTTTTAAAGTTGAGAAAATTAAGGCCTAAAAAACCCAAATGGTTCACAGAAGGTAACAAGGTACAGCAGCAGTAGCCCTCAGGTGAGAAGCTCTGAGGAACGGGTGTACGTGACCACAGCTTCTCTCTTCAGAACCCTCAGTTTGGACATAGTCATGTGCCCTCAGGCTGAGAACTGGATGATGCTAAGCCTATTTCCTTCGCTGCCTGTGTACCTTAAAATATCTAAAATGTTTCCTGTACCTCAATACCTGAAACAAAACGGCTAAATATAATTTGAGCTGGTCCTAAATCATTTTGTGTGTCTACTTCATCAATGCCCCCAATTAATTTTTATCCAGCCTGTCATATCAAACCAGATTTGTGTACATCTGACAAATATGTAGTGAATTCAGTGCCCTCGAAAAGTTATCAAGTAGTTGTTTTGTAAGCCTTGCTTTGGTTCAGAGAAAGTCACAAGGGATGTTCAGTCTCTTGGGTCTAAATTCCTGCCTCAGACCTTTCACAGAGGGTTGAAGAAACGGGTTGGCCATGTTCTTTATATATTGTTTTTGTCCGTAGATGATCGTTAGCTCTGGGGCCCTGAGGACTACCAGCCGTAGGTATGGATGCGTCAGCCACGGAGCATGGGTGTGGGCGCAGGTGCACCTGCAGCAATCACACCTCTTCCTGGGAGATCCCTGCCCCACCGAGGGAGCTCAGAGCAGGAGGGCGATGCAGGAGCGCACCGACCACACTGGAGGCATTTGAGGGACGTTCTGTGGTGGTTTCCACGTGGCCACGATTTGCTTTCTGTTTTATCAGGTAGCCCTGAAAGCGATGCCGAAAAGTGCTCTACCGACCAAGTGTTTTCAAAGTCCTTTTTCAGCAACACATGTTCATCTACACTCCTCGCGGCGACTCGGTTTTAGACCATCACTGCGGGCACCCACACCCCTACCTTTTCTGTTGTCAGGTGACTAATGAAGGAGGAGCACTGTACTTTAAGTTTGCTGACATTCATAGCTATGTCTCTATCTCGTCTCTGTATCTGTATCTCTGTCTATATATATCCACCCTCTCCAGTGGTTCGGCACCTTGTGATGCCTCCTGGTCCTTTTCCTTCTGAGCAGTTCAATTAGCTGGAAATCTTACTCTGATGGACTGAAGCAGCTTGAGCGAACGCCCGAGCGCTCAGCCAATTAGGCTCATTTGAAGTTGCAGAATTGCCTTCTTTGGTGTTAAAACCCCATGTCAAACACCGGGTCTAAGATCATTTGTGCTCCAAAATGAGATTGACAGAGCAGCTGCAACAGGGGGCATGCCTGCTGGACGGCTTAATTGTGGAGCCTGAAGGGCCATCATGAACTGGCGTGCGGAGACCGCCTCGCCACTGCTGCATTACAAATGCTCTTTATTAACAGCGATCTGTAATCAATGGGCTCAGGCTTTTTGCCAGAGCCCCCAAATCAGACAGGCGGGCCCCTGCGTCAGGGTGGGCGGAGCCACGGGGCCCAGCTATCGAGCTGGGGAGATGGCGAGACGTTGTCCCTGCCTGACTGGGGCACGAAGCTAAATCAGAAAGGGCCCTTCTAATCAGTCCAGGGGCGCCCTTGTCTCACTACTGGTTGAATATTCATTAGCCCCGGTGAGTGCGGCTCACTGTACATACAATTACATGTTATTGATGCGAATGAAACGAATTGCTTTTGTTTCAACAGAGGCAAATGTAAATCAGCTCAGCCTTATGTGTAAGGGTAAATTTTGATTCGAAATATGAAGGCCTAGAATATATATCCATGTGTAGATTCATAGAGCTATCACTCAGCAGGCGCTGGGAAATGCTAGGAGTTAAGAGAACTTTGGTCAAATAGACAATAGTAAAGTTAATAATCAAAATGTAAAATCCATTTATTTAGAAACAGTCTGTAAGTTCTAATACAGATTTCCTTCCCTTTAAAGAAAATTGTTGCTTGGCATTTTTCTGGACAGTGTAAGAGCCCTGAACAGGGGGAGTCAGAGATCTGTGAGTGACGCCACACTTCACTCCCGGCATTCTGTGTTACCTGGGACAAGTAACTTAGCCTCTCGGGCCTATCTAGCCTTCTCTGCAAATACTAGAAGGACAGAGCATCATAACAAACCGTGAAGTTTATTTTCTATCCATCTTCTATAATGTGTGTGGGTTCTTATAAGGTTATTTTTTTTTCGTTCTCTGTGAGAGACATTCATTCTCGTATTAAGAATAGGAATTTCTTAAGAAGAGGCTGCCCTCCTCAACTCACTTCCTCTTTTCTCAGAGAAATATCATTTGTAGACATTCTTTCCTACAAAGCCCTGTGTTAAGTGTCATGGAAGATGGGGCAGAGCCAGAATCTCGTAGTTTGTGCTTGCTAAGAGTCCAAAGTCTACCAATGAGTAACAAATTCTGGATCAAAGCAAATTCATTACACAGTGGTGGGGGGACATCATATACACAGATAAATAGACACCCCGGAAATGTGTGAGGTGGTAGCTGTTAAGCCGTGAGATCGGCAGGCACCACGCTCCACTAAGGTCTTGTTTTTGGTTTTGTTTTGCTGGAATACTGGGAATCAAACTCAAGGCCTTGTGCTTCCGAGGTAAGTGTGGTACCACTTGAGCTAAATCTCTGGCTACACTAAGTTTTGAGAGAAAACACCCCTACTTTCTAGGAATAAGAAATACTCAGAAGGAATACAAATAAAAATGAGAAATTTATTATGTAAATAAATATCAACTATAATAAAAACAATTGGAGGTGACGGTGAAAAAAATCACAGAGTAGGTAAAAAATTACTAAGACCATACCATTGGGGCTGGGGATATTTTATTCCTAGTAATGAAAAAAAAAAAAAAAGGAAAAAGAACAACAATAACAAAAAAAAGCTACACCATGATCTGAATTAATGAAATTATACTCTTAAAGTCTTTATGGTGTATTTAAATAGTATGTTTTAATAAATGTTTGGTTTTTTTCTCAACCACTTTTTGAAATATTTTGCTAAAAAGGAGACTAATATTCTTTTAGTTTGGGATACCCAAAGGAGGATTTATACAGGAAATATTTTGAACTAAATTATACAGGGTAGGATTTAGATAAACAAAATACTTAACTACTACTTCAGATTCCCCCTAAAATGTATGAATGGCAGAATGAAAACTCCTCAAGGTGGACTTCCATAGGAAGATGTAGAGGACTGGTATTTCTCCACGCAGATTCTAGACAGTTCCACATACCAGCCTTGGTCACCATTTATGTCACAGTCTATGCAGTCCCTAGAATCTCTGTTGGCTCTGTGAGTCAAAATCTCTCTGCTGCCCCATCTCCCTGTTTTCTACTCAGCCAGTTCCATAAGGTAACCCAGTTCTTCAACAAAGAAGGGTTCTGCCAAGCAATCCTACATTTGCCAAGCCACTTGCAAACTTTTTAAAAGCTGACTGGGCTCTAGCTCATGTCCTAATGAAGCAGATGAAAGAATTTTAGCAAGAGACTAGAGAGCTGGATGTCTTCCTGGAACCTCATTTCCACGCTGACCATTTCTTACAAATGCTTCAGCCCAACTGGAACAAAACTGAGCTACTGCATCTCAACAGGGTCTGAAGTCATCCCAGAGAGGCTTGAGAAAAATAATGCAGGTAATGATGACATAATAGTACCTATATGGTCAAGTGCTTTATTGCAAATAAAATGTGAAAGTTTTAGAAACACAATTCTCACAACAGCCCTTTAAGGTTCATACCGTACTCATTTTCATTTCACAATTCAATAAAGTGAGGTATGGAGACTAATCTGCCCAAGCTCACGTAGCTATTTTGAGTTATAGATGTGGTAAGCAAGAGAGCTTTTCAACGTTCAAAGATGAGTAGTCTAGTGTCCGTCTCAAATTGTTTTTCACCTTTTATTCTTTGTGGTAGGGGTTTCTTCCAAATGACTGAGATATTTGTATGGCTTACAACTTTTCCAATTGATATTTTATGATTGGTCCATTTAATATTCAGTTCAGGGGAGCTACTGAATCTTGTCCACAATATACAGTTGCCTGGTAGAAATCCACTTTCTTACTCTACCAATCTCAGTGCATTCAAATTGTTCTCACCATTTTCTTTCTCTACTCCTCAACCCTGCACTTCCAAATGACTTCCCTTTTCAACTCCCACCCTTAGCAAATGACACCAGAATCAGGCAGTGCTAGAACTCAAAATTATTCAAAGATGTTTCTCATTCGTTCACTAAACAGATGTTGGAATGAAACTTTCAAATCGAACATGTAACTCTTTTGCTCAAAATTCAGTGTTCTGTCTTATCTACAGGATAAAATCTAAACCTACAGACAGTACGAGATTTTGTAGGAGTTCGGCCAGCCTTAGGCAGAGTTCTGGCTCACTTCAAACTCTGTGCTGTGGACACTGTGACCTTTGTGTAGTATTCCATGTATGAACTTTGTTCTTAGCTCTGCCCTCCCACTTCTCTGTCTAGCCTGTCTTCTCTGTCTAGCCTGCCATTCATTCTTCCACTTGCCCGTGACCCCATCCTTTGGGTCTCTACATATCATCAGAGTTCCTTCCTTTTTCCCCAATTCTTATTTTTGCATGTACATGTTTACAATACATGATGATTATATTGCTACATGTCCATAACACATCTTAGTTCCTTTTTCATTTCTCTCTGCTCCTCTCTCCATCTCTTGGTCCTCTTCTCTTTTGCAAAAGACCTGTATCCCAACTTCCTATTGTGCTTTATTTTGTTCTTTATTTACATTTTGAGTTTTTCCTTTAAGAGAAACCAAGTAATATTTAAGCTCGTACATCCAATTTATTTCACTTAACATTATTGTCTCAAAATGTATCTGTTTTCCTATAGATGATTCAAGTCTATTTTTTGTGACACAGTGATGTTCCATTGTATATTAATACTATGCTTCATCCACTCATCTGTTACAATGATATAGGCTGCTTTCAAGATTCAACTACTATGAATTACGCAGTCATAGACCCAGGTATGCACACATCATCTACTCAACCCAGTTATACCCCTTCTGGGCGTCTTCCCAAAAGTCAATGGCATCCTGCTGCAGTGGTATGCACATCAGCTTTCTTCTTGAAGCCTCTCTGCAGCGCCAGTCCCCTGTTTTCCTAGGCAGATCTGTTGTTACTCTCCTTTGTGCACACCTCTGTCAGAGCAGCCGTGATGCTGTACTGTAATCTGTCTCTCCGCTGATGTGTGTAGTGTGTTTTCATCCTCAACATCTAACCCAGTGCATCTTGAGTGCTCTTTCTTGGCACTCAGAAATCATTTGTTAAATGAATGTCATTTCTAGAACTTTAAATTGTGATTATCATCTTCATGTAAATGTAATTTAGGATGATAAATAATGTGGATGACAGGTGCCTACAAACTGTAAATATGTCAAAGTAAAGTAGTGTTACTGAATCTATACAGCAGTTAGTTTATGACTTTTTAAAAACACAATAGATAGGGGCCGGGGATTTAGCTCAGTGGTTCCGGCTCTTGTCTTGCAAGTGCAAGGACCCGGGTTCGATCCTCGGTAACCACATACAATACTGGGTGTGGAGACTCACGCCCAGCAGCAACCAGTACCACATACCACAGTGCCGGGCGTGGTGGCTCACGCCTGTAATCCCAGCACTCGGGAGGCAGAGGCAGGAGGATTGCTGTGATGTGAGTTTGAGGCTGAGCTCAGGGCCAGCCTGAACTACAAAGAGAGACCCTGTCTCAAAAAACCTAAAACAAACAAACAAACAAACAAACAAAAAACAAACAAACAAAAAACAATAGGAAGCTGGGATGCAGAAATTGGGAAAAGAGACTTATGATTCTGTTCCTAAATTCTAGATAACAAATGTAAATCCAACAGAAAACCAGTTATATAGAATTGTCTTCCTCTCAAATTAATTTTTTCCAAGGAAATTTTTATTAAACTTAGCCTTTAGAAATAACAATGAAACAGAATTTTTTATTTTCAATAATTTTTATTTTATCAGTATTTCAACTCATTAATCTCTTAGAAGTCCTCAGAGTTAATATTGACTTTTTCTCATGCTGCAAGTCATTTTAGATGTTGCATTTATGGGGGGAGGGGTATTAGAGCATCGGGATAACGATACTTCCTTAGAAATATTTTAGTCCATGATCATCAAAATGAATAAATTTTATTTGCAATATATAAGCAATAATTTTAAAATGTTATACATTTTAATTTCATTCTCTGGTGTCAACAACTGTGCCTTCTGTAATTGTGTGTAAGCAAGAAAAATTTGTGTGTGTGTGTGTGTGTGTGTGTGTGCATATGTGTTGTATTTCTAGAACTTTCTGGAATGTTGTTCTCTCCATGGACATTAGCTATGTGATCAGCCATTTCTTGACTGAACATAGAGCTATTTTTCAAGCCCTAATGCCTATCATTTAAAATAGATGAATGATTGCTGTCCTTAATGTCACAGTAATAAAAGAATTAAAATCAATATTTGACATTGTTTATGCTAATATTTTATGATCTGGATTTTTCTACAGTATGAAATCAAGTTGCACATCCTCAAGGAGATGCATATGCCATATTGCCATGCACAGTAGACAAACTATGTAGTAAAAATCCTAAATAGAAATCTTCTAAGGAATTTTAAATACATAAAACTATATCTTCAGGATATTTAACTCTTGTGCTTTCATTAAAAACCAATGAGATTTAAATTCAACTTGAAAGATAGAACAACCAAAGTTTAAAGTACATGCTAAACTTGTATCCTAGGTTGGTCCCTGAGGATTCCACATAGCCTTCTTTGGACAAAATATTTCAAGTTCAGAACAATGGTGGGTGGGGACAGAGATTCTAATTTCACTCCTCTGTTCTCCTATGACCTCAGTACAATTCTGTATGCTTTTTAAACACTGTGTTACATATCTTGGCTTATCTGTCGTGCATACATAAAGAGGAAATTAGAGAGCATAGCTACAGAGTGATATTCTGTTCTCATATGAATGCCTCACGTGGAATCTGCTAAATATAAAACATTGCTGACAAGATAAGTGAAACTGGCAAACTAATGACTGCTTCAGCTCAACACATGACCATTTAGGTCAAGAAATTCTGTCCCTGTGGTTTTATTCCATATGGCCACAAAAAAATCCACACACATTCTGATGCATACTCTCAGAATCTTAGAAATTGGAAAAACAAATTCTAAATTTTCATATTAAACTATATTTATATCTATTTCAGACAGGATTGTTAAATGTTAATTATTCCCCCTTTCACATAACATATTCTTTATCCTTAAAGGCAACAACTCCAAACTGAAGCCCTTTCTTATACAGAATTCCTATAATTGTAACCAAACACTGAAGAATACACAGGCTCACCAGCAAAGCCACAAAAATATTCAGCTGCACTATTATTTCTTTGGCAGCTTGTGTTTAATAATTTAATTCAATTCCAGTAGCGTAGCACATAACAACACCTATTTTTTGAAGCAGTAAACTGTGTGTCTGTGACATGGATGTCATAATGGAGTATGAGTTTGCATGCTGAGGTGTCATTTTCATAAAACAGTGTTTTCACTAGGGGCACACAATAGAAAATCAGTTTGCAGATCTGATATTGAACAGTCATCAGCTATTAATTCATTATAATGCTATTTTTCTATCTAGGCAATTTATGATTTGTCAGAAATATAGAGACAATTTATATTTTCTTAAAGACTGTTAAACAGGAGCACTAGAATTTAAAAGCTACTAAAATACCCAATAAAGACCATTTTCAGGCAAATCATCCTGACATATCCACAGGAAAAAGTATTTTCCATTGATATTTCCAAGATAAGACAATGAAGCCCCAGGTAGTGAAACTAAAATAGATTCTTTGTTATATTTTGGCTCTTTTCTCTTCAGTATGAAAGTACCTACACATACAAATCCAAATTTCAAGTTTCATTTACTTATTAATTTATGAAATCTCAAGCCTATCTATTATAATAAATAGAACAAGCCATATAAAAATTGCTGAATAGAAAGATCATTTTTAATCTCCCTTAGGCGAAATAGCACATGAAGTAGTTGGATTTTTAAAGCTGTTTGTATTCCAGCGTCTGGATTAAACCCTCACATGAGGATGATGACTTCAGCTCTCACATCCGGAGAGGCCCCTGCCCTCCCTCATTCAGCCCCACATACCTCTAGGCACCTCCATGCCTGACTCTCCTCAATCTCCGCTCATGGTTTCCTTGTGGTAAACATTTCCTGGGGGTACGTAATGACTGATCTCCATTGCTGACCCAAATTCCCAGTGCACCAATGTCAAATATATACATACAAAAGAGGCAGTCGGGGAAGAGTGATTGAGGGTGGTATTAAACCTGACTCTCCCCCCAGGTGATTTTTGGTGCTGAGTGGGAGTGTCTTTTAAAGCAACTAACAGCCAGTCAACATTGTTATATTTTGATTGTTTTCATTATTTACACGTGCTTCCTGTCTGAGTATACCACCTCCTATTTGCCAGTATGATACAACGAATTCCCTGGTCTTTTAAAAATGCTAAGCTTGTATCTGGAGATCTATCCATTTGTGGAGATGGTTAATTGTTTCAACTTTGATGTCCCTTACTCTGCACATCTGTTTCAGCTCTTCTACCAGACACACTCACAAATTTATCATCCCTGCATATGTTCTCGGGGTAGGACTGCTTTAGTGGCAAAGTACAACAGTAAATTCCACTGCTGAAATAAGTTTGTTGAGCAGAAAAATAACAGGCTTTGTACCCACAAGTTTCTGTGACTATCTCCCAAAACATGTTGTAGAGGCTATCCGAGAAAATATTCTTAGATTTGTCCATAAAATGCAATATATGTTACCTGACCAGTTTACATATACAGAGTGATAAGTAATAATACAAAAATATTTTGTCATCTCATCTGGTGACCCACAACAGCTAAGGTGCTTCCTCAGCTACACAGTTTATTGTGTTGTCATTGGGGAGACTTTATTACCTTTTTTACCTAGAAGAGCCAGCTTTTTTCCACTGTATCCCATTGCTTCTTTAAAGTCATAAAGTCAAACTTTGGCTCTATTAATTACTTTTTTTTTTTTTTGGTTTTTTGAGACAGAGTCTCACTTTGTGGTTCAGGCTGGCCCTGAGCTCAGCCTCCAACTCACATCACAGCAATCCTCCTGCCTCTGCCTCCTGAGTGCTGGGATTACAGGCATAAACCACCATGCCCGGCACTGTGGTATGTGGTACTGGTTGCTGCTGGGCGTGAGTCTCCACGCCCAGTATGGTATGTGGTTACCGGGGAATTGAACCCGGGCCCTTGTGCTTGCAAGACAGGTGCCGGAACCACTGAGCTAACTTCCTGGTTTTTTTTTTTTTTTTTTTTTTTTTAGGTTTTTTGAGACAGGGTCTCGCTTTGTGGTTCAGGCTGGCCCTGAGCTCAGCCTCAAACTCACATCACAATCCTCCTGCCTCTGCCTCCCGAGTGCTGGGATTACAGGTGTGAGCCACCACACCTGGCACTGTGGTATGTGGTACTGGTTGCTGCTGGGTGTGAGTCTCCACACCCAGTATTGTTATGTGGTTACCGGGGAATCGAACCCGGGCCCTTGCGCTTGCAAGACAGGCGCTGGAACCACTGAGCTAACTCCCCGGCCCTCCCTGGTTTTTATATAGCTTTAGGCAGCAGTGTTCTCATTCTTAAAACTCAGATAAAATCATACCAATCTTTCAAGACATTGTTGTGAAACCAGGGAGCACCTAACATAACAGCAACAAGTGTGTCTTGTAAAAGACGTCAGTGTCAACATGCACAAGCCGAAGTTCATCCGGGCTTTTTTTCACTTAGTAAGATTTGAAGAGTAATAATTTAATCCGTGGTGGAAAAAAATTTGTAAGATGACAAAACCACACTTTAGAATGCTTTTGTTGAATTTTAGCAAAGAACAGATCTTTCACAAATTTTATATAGTCAAACTAGCTCTAACATCTCAGATGCTGGGCATTGGCCCTATCCTAGGGCAGAATCTTTAAACAAACTGGCATGGGGATAATACTGCCAATCAGATTTATTATAAATATACATATAAATTCTATTAAAGCAAATAATATTATATATCTACTGAATAAATTGTGCCCATCTAACCTCTAAAATGAAAACATCTTTGACTTTTTAAATTTAAAAAAATCCTGGTGTTATTCCAATGTAGTATGATTGTATATGCTCAAAGTTGATTTCATAAAACAACATTGATCACTAGGGACATACAATGAAATCATAGATTATTTGGGTCTTCTGTTAAAAGTATAAGATTAAAAACTATTTCTCTATATATTCTAGATAGTAGTCCTTGGTCTGAGGAACAGCTGACAAATATTTTTTCCCACATTGTTGGTTGCCTTTTTGCACTGTTGGTGGTTTCCTTTGCTGTGCAGAAGCTTTTTAAAAGAATGAGGTCCCATTTGTTGATTTCTTCAGCCAATTCCTGTGCTATAGAAGTTTTGTTCATGAAGTCTTTCACCAAGCCAATGTCTTTGAGAGTTTTACCTAACCTGTTTTGCAACAGGTTTAGAGTGTCTGTTTTAATATTTAGGTCTCTTATCCACTTTGATTTCAGCTTGGTACACAGTGAAAGAGTTAGATCTAGTTTTAGTCTTTGGCAAGTTAAAGCCCAGTTTTTCCAGCACCATTTGTTAAAGAGACTATCTTTCCTCCATTGAGGATTTTTGCCTCCTTTGTCAAAGATGAGGTAGCTCAGTGTATCTAGAGTAGTTTCTGGATCTTCTAGTCTACTCCATTGATCCTCGGGTCTGCTACTTTGCCAGTACCATGCGGTTTTTATCACGGTGGCTTTATAGTATAGTTTCAGGTTTGGAGTTGTAATACCCTCCACCATGTCCTTGTTGCTTAGAATTGCTTTGGCTATTCTAGGTCTTTTGTGGTTCCAGATGAAAGTTTGGATTTTTTTCTCTAAATTTGTGAAATATGCTGTTGGAATTTCAATCAGGATTGCATTGAATGTGTAGAGTAGTTTTGGGAGTATAGCCATTTTGACAGTGTTGGTTCTTCCAACCCAGGAGCAAGGTATGTCTTTCCATTTTTTGATATCATCTTGTTGGCAAGGCTTCGGAGAAGAAGGAACCCTTCTCCACTGTTGGTGGAGCTGTAGACTCGTAAAACCCCTGTGGAGATCAGTTTGGAGATTCCTCAAAAAGCTAGGATTGGAGGTCCCATTTGACCCGGCCATTGCCCTGCTAGGTATATATACACAAGAATTAAAAGATTCATATCCCAGTGACATATGTGCACCCATGTTTATAGCAGCCCAATTTGTGATTGCTACATCTTGGAAACAACCCAAGTGTCCATCAACTGGAGACTGGATAAAAAAGCTGTGGTTCTTCTACAGAATGGAGTATTACTCTGCCATAAAAAATGGTAAGTTTGAATCATTTCTACTTAAATGGACATACCTTGAGGATA
>PVIR01023190.1:5530-27322 GCA_004026965.1 Petromus typicus | reverse complement strand
TCCATCACAAGGAGACCAAGAAAGGCAGCGAGTTAGGCAAGCCAAGAACCAAAGGTCTGATTTACTTTAAAAATTGGGCTCCGGTGAAGATGCGCCGCCCGGAGACTGCCCAGAGAGGCCGGCCTGCGGTCTGCACTGCCGTCTGCCCCGACCCTGCGGCCCGGGTGGGGGCTGGAGAGTCAGAGCGAGCCAAGACCACGACTAGAAACGTGCGTCCGGGCGGGAGGCGCAGCCCGCTGCTGGGCGGAGAGCCGGAAAGAGGTAAACACGGGTCTGCAGGAGGCCGGAGCAGCACAGCGCACACACCGAGCCCTGAGACCCGGAGGAGACCCCTCCGTCTAACTGAACCCCCCCCCCCCCCCGGGTTCTCCCCTGCGGAGCTCTCACAACAGACCGGTCCCACTTCCAAATCAAACAGAGAAAGCTAACAGAGCACGGAGCAGGCGGGGTCTGACCTCTGGCTACATCAGGCCTCTCGTTAAAAAATGAGTGAGCGCTTGTCCCACGTGAGCAAGACAGAGGATCAAATGTGGCAAATCCAGAAGTGGAAAAACACAGCTTCTCGTTCAGAACAGAAACTCAAGACCGACTGTCCACCCAGAAAGCAGCAAAGACACTGCAGAGGGCAGTCAGTGGGCTTCGCGTGAAAGGCAGCAAAGGAAGTGTCTGTGGCAAAGTCTCAGAGTTCAGCATGGGGCCGCACGCCCCTTGCGGCTCACACACATTCCCACCACGTGCCCCGCTGTTACACTCATTGTCATTTAAAGGCTAGTCGCTAGGATTTGCTCGGGTTTGTCTGGCCCGGGGAGCTTTCTGCTCTTTTGCTGATAATCTATTCACTGCTTATCCTCAAAGTCTCCTCAGTACATCTGGCCAAACCCACTTGCTGAATCTATTGCTTTCTTCTTTCCTTGTTGGCATCTGTCAGTCAAGCAATCAATCATATACCAGTAAGTACTTTCTGGCACCAAGGGATAATACAAAGTGTATCTTCCAATTTCATTCATGCCTCCTCTTCTCCCTGTCTTCTTTTTGCTTTTTGTTTGTTTGTTTTTGGTTTTTTGAGACAGGATCTCACTATGTAATTCAAGCTGGTCTTACTAGCCACAAACTAGTGAGAATCCTCCCGCCTCAGCTCCCTGAGTTCGGAGATTATAGGCATGTTCTAAGATTACAGGCACATACCCCATGGCTGAGGTCTTCCTCCTTCCTGATATGTGGTCTCACTGTGTGATCCAAGCTGGATTCAAAGTCCTAGGCCCAGGAGAGCCTCCCGCTCTGGACTCCTCCTGCATATCTGAAACAACAGGTATGTACCAGCTGGACTGGCTCTGTTTTCCTGTTTTAGGATTTTAATATTCAGGTGCTACAGTAGAGGACTGCAAGTGATTTTCTTTCTCTTTTTTACTTTTGGTGTTTTGAGAAGGGGTCTCACTATGTAACTGTCTTGAACTCACTACATCGTCCAAACTGGCCTTGAACTCTCAGCAATCTTCCTGCCTCAGCCTCCACGAGGTGGGTTTACAGATGTGCGCCACCACACCTCTGCCTCCCGAGTGCTGGGATTACAAGCATGAGTCACCATGCCCAGCACTGTGGTATGTGGCTACTGGGGAATCGAACCCAGAACCTTGCTCTTGCAAAGCAGACCCTGGAACCACTGAGCTAAATCCCTGGCCCTAATTCTACCATTTTTGACAAATGAAAATGGCCATTTGAAATGATTCTAACTCATACACAACACTGAGCCACATACACCTAGATTCACCAATTTTCAAGCTTTTTTTTTTATTGGCTTATCTCTTTCCCTTTTTCTTTAACTTTAAAGCAAAGCCTCCACCTTACCACACCAAATACAACATATATCTCTAAAAAGGACTGACCTTTGCTCATACAACTGCAATCTCACTGCCACACCAGTCAGTCATTTTGTGGGATTATCTCATACCACGCTGACAGGCATATCTATCCTTCTGCACTGTTAAGTGAAAGCTGTAGATCATCACTGTTTTGGATTAATCCCCTCCAGCAGACAAGGTGAAAAAAATCAGCATGGAGTCACTCATGCTAAACTCCCACACTGAGAGAATTACCTGACCTTCAAGAACTCAGGAGCAGGGCCAGGGGCAGTTTCCCTCTGTCGAGTCACTTGTACCTGTCGTTTGGCCTCACGCCTCGCTCCCTGGGGAAGCAGTTTGGCAATGACCATCCTGCTTTGGCCTCACGCCTCGCTCCCTGGGGAAGCAGTTTGGCAATGACCATCCTGCTTTGGTTCTTGTGTCTGCTTTTGTCAGACGAACCTCCGGCCAGGCCTGCTGGGGCTCAGCTGTCATCACAAGTTCGAAATCTAGCTGGGAAGTTTGGAGGGACCCTGCCTTGGGGGAAGAAGTGTGTTCTCAGTTCGACACTTGTACTTTGACGGTAACTGGGCAGACGGGGCGAGTGCTTCGGCCCATGGCTACGCTGGGTGCTTACAGTTTCACACCTCGTCTCTCCAGAGCGGGCCCTGGGCCGTGCCCGCCTCCTCACGTCTCTGGCAACGATTTCAGAAGGAACTGGTCAGGTGTCTGCCCTGTGGTGTAACCCGCATTCTCTACTTGTTTGCTTTTCCATGACACTATGTCACCCGCTCCTCACTCAGCCCTGTCCTCTGTAAAGTGGATGGCGGACACGGAAACCATATATTTGCCCGTTATAATATCCTTGTTTGCGTAGAAAGCTGGCACTCTCTAGTGTGCCAGAGTAAGAGAGAGTGACTGGTATTGTGGTGATACATTTCACACCGTGACCTTAGGTAAATTACTGGGCCTACCTCAGCCTCCATTCTCTTATCTGTAAAGTATGAATATGATAATTCACACACTGAAGGGGTTTATACAAACAAGAGAGCTGGGCATCGTGGCATACGCCTGTAATCTCAACACTCAGGAGGCTGAGGCAGGAGAATTTTTGAGTTCACGGTCAGCCTGGGCTATGTAGTGAGTTCAAGGCCAGCCTAAGCTACATAGCAAGACCCTGTCTCCAAATAAAAAGAACAAAACCCAGGAATGGGAGGTGAAGGTGATCTGGCTGCGCCGTATGTCACCCCACTGACCCCAGGGTTGATTCCGCTGATCTGGCTGGCCAGGCCGGTGTCCCCTCCCTCACTCAGCTCGCCACGTGTCCCTCCCCAAGCTGCGTGCTGGGCTGCAGAGGACGGCCACACCCGACAGGGTGAGCAGCCTCGCTCCCCTGCTAAAACCACCAAAACAAAAACAAAAGCAAAAACAGAACAAGAAAACACAAACAAGAAAAAGAAAACGAGATCATGTACATACATGGACCGTCACACTGCCCATCCACAGACAGGAAGCAGCTACTCAGTGAACGTCAGTTCTGGTCAGTGATAAGAAACATCTTCAACTTTTATAAGAGAAACACTCAACCCAAAAACATGCTTATAGAAAGTATCTGAAAAACTACATCTTTACTTTCATGTTACAGAATATGTACCATAATTTGTCTTCATGACATAAGCAATACCTACACTGTAAGTAGAGAATCCAAGGGTTTTTGAAGAAGAAATTGTCTTTAGAAATTTTGTTTTATAACCAAGGAAGCAGAATCTCGTCTGGGCCAAAAACATGCTAAAGGAGAGAAGAAAAATTGGAGAAAGGAGTAAATATACAACAATTGTATTACTATCAGACAAGAAGATTCTTTCTAAGATGCAATCTATTATCATTATAACAGACTTAGTACTTATATCAATTTGTACTGTGAAAGAAATATAAATTATTAGAATCAAAATGGAGTCAGTTGGGTCAACCTTAAAAAACAAAAAATACTTCTATCCTGGGTGTGGTGGTACACACCTGTAATTCCAGCACTTGAGAAGCTGAGGCAGGAGGATCACAGCTAGTTCAAAGCCAGCTCGTACTACACAGCAAGATCCTGTCTCAAAACAAAACAACCCAAAAAAGCAAAGGTGAATGATAAAAATCCAGCTTTCTAAAAATATTCAGGCAGAGAGAAATTTGTGAATGTTGTTTTCTTAAGTATGAAAGGCTGCTGTACCAAGAGAGACCACAGACTATCTGTCTAAGTCATAATCACAGCTCAGACAGAAATGTACTCACTGAACTCAAAGGGACCACGATACTAGTACCTAGGAACCTCCTAAAACCTCAAATGGTAAGGCTGCAGGTCACTTTAGCTGTGAAAAATAATACAGAGGATGTTCATTAAAACATAGCAGGCTGGAAATATTACACCCTGGAAGAGCCTACACTTAGCATGAGCAAAGCTGTACGCTCAATTTCCAGCACAAAAGCAAAAACAAAGTAAAATATAATGTACTGATTCTGCCAATAAAATCTCAGCTCAGATTTCATTGCTTCTAAAAGGTCCTGCCCCGATCACAGAAGCTACAACCGCCCCTTAGCTGTTCTATGTGGCACTTATTATTACTCGTCTGTTATACATTCAGAGTTCCGCTCTGTAGTCCAGGCTGGGACGCACCACGACCCCATGACCTTGAACTTTGTGATCCTTCTGAGTTCCGAGATTACAGAGACTTCTCCTCACCTTGCAGAGCAACTTTTGATTTGTTTACTTCATTGTTTGCTCATTGGTTGATTTATAACAAATTCCAACTGTAGAAACCTTGTGTTTCAAGCTTCTCTGGCACACAGTAGGTATTTAGCTGCATAACTGTTGAATGACTAAATGAGCACATGAAATCACCCTGAAATGTTTTAAGCGGGTTGTATTTAAGAAGAATCTTTTTGTGAGAGAGTAGCTTTTTGTAAGCAGTTGCCCCTTACCCATTTAAATTCAGTATGACTTAAATACAGGTTAAGAATAGTGCTTTCTTACAAGTAGACAAATGAAAGAAATGTCTTTTAACTTTTTTCTTTACCCCCTTTCTTTTTTCAAATTTTGGTTTTTTGAGACAGGATCTTATTATGCTGTTTAGGCTGGCCTCAAACTCACTCAGAATCATCGCGATCCTTCTGCCTCAGCCTCCCAAGTGCTGGGATTATAGGTAAGTACTACCACACTCAAATCTTAACTTCTTGAGGTAAACTATGGAGAAAAAGTCCTGCAACCTGGCTTCTGTTCTTGATATGTAAAAAAGGTTTCTATCTTTGAAGGAATTCACTAACTTCCCACACTTGAGGCCCACCCAGGCTAATGAATTCCTGGTTCAAAGATAATCTCAGTTACAGCCGAGTCACTGCCTGGCACATGTGGAATTAGACTTGGGGGGTTTCACTCCATCTTTCTGGGGCGTTGCCAGGGAGGGCGGCTGCTACTGCCTCTGGAAACCCCCAAACCTAAGTGCAGGGCCCTCCTGTACCTGCCTTCCACACGCATTACTTCCCGAACGCAGGCTCCTCCCAGGAACTCAATGCCACTCTTCCTCTCTCCCCTCCCCGCTTCTCTGTCCTCGCCAGCAGGCGCAGCACCGCTGGCCACTGCCATCTGATCTTCGTGTTCAGAGACTTGAACTCAGTTCTCACTGTCCCCTGAAGCTGCCACTTCTGTCTTCCTCCATGGTGGCTTTTGTTCTCATATGCTTCACATATATTGCTTTCACCTTATCAGAAATACTTTTCACTTATTTGTGGAAAAAAAAAAAATACCCAGAGCCAGATCTCTGGCAATTTCCAAGCTGACATTATTACTAACCACAGTTGCCGCAGTTATCAGCAAACTGTCCTGCTGTCTGATTTGCTATTGCCTGACTACCACTTTGTTCCTCTGCCTCCAAGACAGTCCCGTCTGTCTCCCCACCACCTCCTGACCTGCGCCGACTCCCTGTCAGGGATTAAGAAATTGTTGGGAAGTTCTCTTTCTGGACGCTACGGACTGGTCATCCCAGGTCACCGTGATGCTTCTCCCCCCCACCAAGCAGCGGTTACGTTCACCCATTGCTCTTGTCGTCCGCTTCACTTCGGTCTCTCTTTCCTCTAATCACACCCAGTCTCCTCCCAATATAACAAGGACAAACCAGAGCCCTTTTCCTCGTACCATAACTCAGCACTAGCTGAGTCCTTCTACTCAAGCTGGGGCAAACCGTTTTCGTACCCATTACTTCACAGAGCATGTTTTCTGGTTAAGTAGGTTTTGACTTCCACGAAATTTAGAATATCGCCGATCAATCCCTGACTTCTTCCAGACACACCCTTGTCCATTCCACTGGCCTTCCCAGGGCAGCCCTCATTCTCCTGGAGTCTCTCTCCCATCCACCCTTACATGGAGGAATTATCAAGAAATGCAAATTGAAACAACTCTGAGATTCTATCTCACTCCACAAAGAATGGCTGCTATCAAGAAATCAACCAACAACAAACGCTGGAGGGGACAAAAGGAGCCCTTCTCCACTGCTGGTCGGAATGTAGACTGGTACAGCCACTGTGGAGATCAGTGTGGAGATTCCTCAAAAAACTAAGATCGAGGGCCCCATCTGACCCAGCTACTTTCCTTCTTGGTATCTTCCCCCAAAAGCTAAAAGCATCATCCCACATGGTACATACACACCCTTATTTGTAGCAACACACTCATAGTAGCTAAATCTTAAAGACAGCCCAAATGCCCATCAATTGAATGGATAAAGAAGATGTCGTTTTTTTCAACACAGTGGAGTACTACTCTGCCATAAAGATGAGGTTCAGACATTTACAGCTAAATGGATGGACCTTGACACCATACTCTTAAGTGAAACACATCAGACACACGTTTAAATACTGCATGGTGTCTTTGGTATGAGAAACAAAGTAGAAATGACTAAAATGTACAATATATATTGAAAAATGGAAAAAAAAACGTTCAAATGGGAAGGGGACCTAGGGAGAAATGGAGGGACAAGAAAAAAAAAGTGAAAATGGAAGAAGAAAAAAATGGAAACAAAGCTTTTGTAAGTAGGGAAGAAAAAGGACTTAACTAGAGGAGGACAGGGAAAAAGGGAGGTGGGATGTACCCTGTGCAGGTGTAAATTCCCTATGAGTGTTATCATTATGTATCATTAGCCTAAAATGCATCATTAAACATTTTGCTCTAAAGATAAATAAAATGGAAATAAATGATGAAATTCTTTAAGTCCAGAGAGAGGCTCTTGTCCTATTGCTCCTTGGGGAGCTAATGATGTTCAAGGAACTCCAGCACTTTGGAGGAAATTTTCCTCAAGAAATTTGGGCCGGGGCCGGGGAGTTAGCTCAGTGGTTCCGCCGCCTGTCTTGCAAGTGCAAGGGCCCGGGTTCGATTCCCCGGTAACCACATACAATACTGGGTGTGGAGACTCACCCCAGCAGTAACCAGTACCACATACCACAGTGCCAGGCCTGGTGGCTCACGCCTGTAATCTCAGCACTCGGGAGGCAGAGGCAGGAGGATTGCTGTGATGTGAGTTGGAGGCTGAGCCCAGGGCCAGCCTGAACTACAAAGCGAGACCCTGATCCAAAAAAACAAACAAACAAACAAAAACTTAAGCGGGCTACACGCAATCTCCGGTTCCAGAAGATGGCGAGTTTGAGCCCAATTTGGAATTTGGCAGACCGGAATGCGCCTGCGCGAACACGTCAGGAAGAACCTTTCCCAGGTGAACGTGTCTGAAAGGAGGCGCTGCTTAGAGAGCGAGCTCAGGCGCGCCCCTTCTTCAGGGTGAAAAGCCTTCGATCTCATCTCCAGGCTGTTCTTTTGAGCTCGGCCCTCAAAAGGGCCTACTCCACAGCATTCAGAACCTCCAAAGCAGCTTTTTCTTTAAAAAAATTTTTGAAACAAAACATTTTTTGGTACATTCTAGATACACATAATGATAACATTCACCATGGGGAATTTGAAGTAAGATTTTTATTCTGCACTTTATGCTTTGAACAGTATTGTCTAATGCAATTAATACTGCACGTGTATATTTATTCATCAGTAAGCTAAATAAATTGATAAATTTGAGCGTCACGGAAGATTGGAAATAAATGAAGAGATAGCTGGCTTTCAACTCTAAATCGTATTTTCATTGTATTTTTCTAATCTCTCCGAGACAAAGCGACAAATGTGAATCAAGCGTGTTCCCATCAATCCAGTCATGGCGTGTTGGATATAAACCTCATGTTCAAACGCATCTGATAGACGCAAAATTGAACTGAGCTGTTAGTTTAGCCATCCCTGGAGTAGACCTTTTAAGACAAATATTCAGAAAGTGTGGTTGGCAGATTTTGGGGTGACTGAAGTTGAGAAGGCTGGTCAACTGTTGGGAGCAGAATTCAAAGCTCAAAGGTAGAGAAAGGGGCCAAAATGACTTTTTTAAATTTAAAAAGATAACACTGTGGCCTTGCTTTCAAACGATCAAGTTATAAACATTTTGCATTTGCAGCAAATATGCATATGGTATGGATAGGAAGAGATTTAGTTAATTTGCCCAAATTAACATGTGTTGACTACAAGAACAGGGAAGATTTTCCGAGGCAGCTGCAAACAGCCTGGACTGTCAGGAACGGCTGGCCAACGAGGTTGTTTCTTCTTCTTTACATTTTGTTCGCTCCCAGAACGCTCATAAAGTTCACTGATCACAACAGAGGGAACACAGGAGAACTGCGTGCTGATTGGAGGAAAGTACAGTAGGAAGGACAAACTTCAAAGCCATGTCATCAGATCGTAAGTAGAAAAAATTTGCCAAAGTTGGTCAGCACGAGTTTAAAGGGCATCAACCCGAAATTGCTGAAACGCCGCTATGCAAAACTGCACCCCTTCCTCCCCGGTGCTAGGTACTGAGCCCAGGGCCTTCCACTTGCTAGATAAGCGCTCTGCTGCTAATGCACACCTCCTACACCTCCTCCGCGCTCTGGAAAACGGGACTTGTGGGGGGAGGGGGACAACTTTTGCTTTCGTTTGCATCAGCTAAAAAATAAACTGGAGTTAGCTATCCCTTCGCAGGCTGCTTTTTTAACGCGCAAAATTGCAAAATCCAGGGCCGGGGATATAGCTCAGTGGTTCCGGCGCCTGTCTTGCAAGTGCAAGGACCAGGGTTCGATCCCCGGTAACCACATAACAATACTGAGTGTGGAGACTCACCCCAGCAGCAACCAGTACTACATACCACAGTGCCGGGAGTGGTGGCTCACGCCTGTAATCCCAGCACGCGGGAGGCAGAGGCAGGAGGATTGCTGTGATGTGAGTTGGAGGCTGAGCTCAGGGCCAGCCTGAACCACAAAGCGAGACCCTGTCTCAAAAAAAACCTTAAAAAAAAAAAATTGCAAAATCCAGAGCAAACGGGTAAGACAGATCGGTGTGCAAGGGCTGCGTCCTGGCAGGCCAGTGATCTCTGCGCCGTTCCTTCTCCAGGGAAACTTTTAAACCCAAGGTAGATACTCTGTACCAGCCTTCTAGATCCGCCAGCTTTCAGGCCCTGGAGTCTATCTGCCCGCTGGGATCTCAGCTCAGGGAACCTAGGCCGGTCACAGGCACGTGCAGATCGGGTCTTTTTTTTCTCGCACGAGTTTCTGTGGCCTCTGCCTCGTCCTGCGAGCTCCGCCGACCCCACACGCCGGGCCGCAACCTCCCCCACGCACCTGGAGACGCAAAGCTCAGCACACACTTTCCCGTAGTCGGTGGACTCCTGTCTCCCGGGCTTCGGGCTGGTGGGCGTGATTATTCTGGGTACAGCCTGGACATAGCGATTCTGAGTTCCACTTGCTGATTGGCTGGGCGATAAGGTAGGGCTCGCGGATTGGATAGGGCTCGGAGACGGGGGTGGGACGTGAGGCGCTTTAGGGAGTAGGGAGGCGGATCCGGATGTGGCCGGGGATTGGCTCTGGCGTCCGGGCTAATCATATGGATTGGCTTCGGAATGCGACCGCAAACTGGAGGAAGGAGGAGCTTCCGAACCAGAGGATGGAGGTGGGGGGTGTGGCCGTGCGAGTGGGTGACGATTGGCTATGGACTCAGGCCTGGGGCTCAGATTGGATGTGTGCAGGTGGATTGTCCAACCACTGCTGGTTTACCAGTGTGGACACTCTCTCCAGTTCTGGGCTTGGACACAGCGTGGTTTTTACGTTGGGTTAATTTAGGTGCCGCAAAAGGCGCGCCAGCAGAGAGTGAGAAAAAGGCATGTATGTGTAACTGTCTGTCCTCTGTGACGGGGGAGAAAGAGCGGACAGGAACTTTCCCTCCCTGAACAGTAAAATGAGTTTGATCCAAGAACTGAGAATAAAAGTGGGATGCGAGACTGAAGGAGGGATCTGTATGATACTTTAAACACGGATAATCGAGGAAAACGAAACTCCTCTTCCTTCTTCCTTCTACTCTCCCTCCCTCCCTTCCTTCTAAAGCTCTCTTTCCTTATTTTAACACCCTAAGAGGGGAAATGCAGGGAAAGAAGCAAGGGTGGGTATCAGAGAGCGTAAACAGCGTGGTGCGGAGATGCTGTTTTGGGAGAGGAATTGGAACCCAGAAGTGAGTGATAGGGTGGAAGCCTTTCCAAAAAATGATTCTGCCCCCAAGGAAAGCAGCAATTGAAAAAGCCCTGAATGTGGGCAGTGAGTGGACAGTAAGCGACTGTCTGAAAGTATCAACTAACAGATGTATTACTTTTTTCCTTTCTATTTATTTGTTTTCTGAATAAAAAACTAATATATTTCTTTTTTTGAGACAGGGTCTCGCTTTGTGATTCAAGCTGGCCCTGAGCTCAGCCTCCAACTCACATCACAGCAATCCTCCTGCCTCTGCCTCCCGAGTGCTGAGATTACAGGCGTGAGCCACCACGCCCAGCACTGTGGTATGTGGTACTGGTTGCTGCTGGGCGTGAGTCTCCGTGCCCAGTATGGTATGTGGTGACCGGGGAATCGAACCCGGGCCCTTGCGCTTGCAAGACAGGCGCCGGAACCACTGAGCTAACTCCCCGGCCCCAAAACTAATATATTTCATATGTAGATAAATCTTTTTCCAGTTCATCATACTGGCGCGTCCAGCTTGTGGCTTGGCTTCCTGCCTTAAGCGACACAGCTGCCTTGGCTTTAAGCATTTTTCACTGAAATGAAACCAGAAAAGAAGCCAGAGAAAGAGAGACAGAAAATAGCAATAACCGCAACAGATCAGGCAGGCCACGGATAAACACAACCTGGGACAAAATATATCCTGAAGCACAGCACACAAAAGGCAGTAAGTGTAGATTATTATTTAACTGATTGATTTTGAGTGTTGGTCATTGGCTAAGTTGCTTACCCCAGCTCTACAACTTAGACAGATTCCATTTTTAGTAAGGATAGAAACATTCCTTAGGAAAGAGGGAAAGAGACTCCTTAAAAGGAGCTGCTGGCTCTTCTCCTCTCATTCGTGTCCTTTTCCTCTCTCAAGAAGGATTGAAGCCCTGTCACTGTTCATCATCATATGACTCAAGACAGAAAGGCAGAGGGGGGTCAGTGAAGCACACTTCCGGGTGTGTCTTGGTGGGTCCTGAGGCGGGGCCTTGGGTCCTCTCTGGCACCTCTGTTTTGCTTCCTGGATGCCGTGAACTTTTTGGCCAGCTTTGCTTGACTATGCTCTTCTGGTGTGATGTTCCTGCCTTGGAGCTACATGACCATGGACTGATTGCCCTGAAAACGTGGACTCAATCCAGCTCCCCCGTTTCAGTTTTAGTTACTGGGTGTTGTGTTCCAGTGATGGAAAAGCTTCCTGAGACAGGCACACGAAGGGGGTACATGGGGCATAAATGGAAGCTTCGGGGACAGTGTCTGTGTGTTGTCTTGGAGGAGCAGCAGGCCCTTCTTCTCCCTGTTGTCTGGTTTCCCTGCCAGTTCAAATGCAGTTACGGACTGAGTGATTGCTCTGGGTGTCTTTGTTACTTTCCTTGTTGCTGAGACACAGTATCTGATGCTCACGACTTAAATATTTTGGCGCATGTTTCAGCCCATGCTTGGCTAGCTCCAAAAAAGAAAGAGCATGACAAAAGGGAAAGCTGCTTACAGCAGGACAGAGATGGAGAAGGAGGAGCTGGGAAGGAGACATACCCTTCTGGGGGCGCCCAGTGAGACCCTTTTGGGACTAGGCCCTACCTCCTAACATCTAGTCGGCCATAAGTCCTATACTCCAGTCCCCTTTCAGAAGCTCCACCAATGAACACATGAGAATACTTGGGAGACATAAGCATAAGTCGTAACACTGGGATTGAGCCCAGAGCCTTCTCATAGAGCTGAAACCCTAGCTCTTATTAAATGTATTTTTTATCTTGAGACAGAGACTCCTTAAGTGACTAATCTGCCCAGGTTGGGCTCTAACTTTCAATCCTCGTGCCTCAGCTTCCCAGAGTGCTAGGATTACAGGCCTGAGTCCCAATGCCTGGCTCGAGTGCAGCCTCGATGGCTACAGCCCTCAAATCACCATGCGGGATCTGCTGTATTATACGGAGCAATCGAGTGAGAGGAGCCTGGGTCCTGGCACCGTGGAGCCCCCATCCCAGCCCGGTACCGTCTATAGTCACAGGAAAGGAAGAACACCTTCAATTTTACTATTTTATGCTTTAGCATGATAAATCATTAAATCCATTATGCTTTTCACCACATTATCCACTTCATTTAAAGCCCATTTTAGAAAATTATATATTGCATACATATTCACTGTGTGTAATTTTTATCACATTACTGAGCAATCCACTTGGAGCTCTCTAAAGTTATAAAGTGTGTTTTTAAAGTTGTATCTGTATGAATTCAGCAAGAAAGAAAATTTAGTCCATTAACCCATTTGCTTATGACTCAGACTCCTTTCCACAACAGTGGCTTTATCTGTCTTCTTGTGGAAATTATATGGAGACTGTAGATCTCTCTGTCTCTGTTTCTCTGTCTCCCTCTGTCTCTCTGTCTCTCTCTCTTCTAGCACCAGGGATCAAACTCAGGACAACTCTCTCCAGTAAGAAACGAGGATGTTTATCCCTGACATTTGAATGCTTTGTACACTTGGCCAGATCACAGTTGGTGCCCAACTGTGTGTTGAGATTCTGATCTAAAACCATGTTCAGTGTCCATTCATATACTGCTGGTCATGCTGGAATGACAGAAGTGATATCTTCTCTATTGGTACAGTGGCAAAATGCATCCTTGATACACAATTTGAAATCTTTTAAGGAGGATAAATTTTTTTTTGTGTGTGGTTGAACCCAGGGCCTCTCACAAGGTAGGCAAGTGCTCTACCACTGAGCTACAGCCCTCAGCCAGTGGTGATTTCAATTGTTGTATGAAATGTCTTAGAAGACTTTTGGTATTGACATGCAGAACCTAATTATTACACTTGCTCTGTCTTCTAAAATTGCTTGAGTTACAGCTAAGAGTAAGGGAGATAGGGAAGGAGACATTCATTTTAAAATGTTCAGTCTTTTTATTGGTACATATTTGCTTTACATCACGCTGACATTCATCTTAGGGAGTAGGTGTCTATGCTCAATGGATCTTGGTTCTTTTTACTTCTCTTCTCTCTTCCTGCCTCTGGGCCTTTGCCTCTAGATCATCTTCTCTCATTTTAATTTTTGGGTTCACATTTGTGACACATAATAATTACATTCATCCTGGGTAGTTGGTAGATGCCCTGGACACATCTTAGATCTTTGTACATCCTCTTCCTCCCTCCAATGCTCCATCTCTTGGTCTCTCTCTCGTTTGCACAAGGTTTGTTTCCCTGTTTCTTTTATTGACCTTTTATTTTGCTCTTCTTTAAGTCCTTAGCTTATGACACAGGTTTTCTTTTTCTTCTGTGGTTGCATCCTGCATTTCTGTATCTCATTCTGAAGTTTTCTGCTTTCATTCTGGAATCCCTCCCTTATCAGTCGTTCCTGTTCCTAAAAAAAAGAAAAAGAAAGAAAGAAACTTTATAAACCACAGTACTGGGTAAATTCCTATATTATATACAGTTTGCATATTCATCACAGAGTATTTAATTTCCTAGTGAAAATGGCTCGACCCCTAATTTTCATCATGGCTATTCTCGGACCACCCGCCAGTACTAAGCAACTCTTCTGCATGGTCTTCTTTTTTTTTTTTTAAGGAGGATAAGTTCACCGTTGCTCACATTTATAGAGAGTTTAGTCCACAGCTGTTGGTTCCAAACCAGATAAGGCAGAGGAGAAAGCGCCTATCATAGCACAGCTGGAGGCAGGCACAGATCAGAGTTTCAATTGTATTTCTGAAAACAGTGATGACCCTAAATAATCCAAGTACTCTCAAAATCTGAGAGAGCATCTGCTCTGTGGGTTAGGAAATTTGATTTAAGGCCTCCAGATCTTGTTAGCAGAGGTGGCAGAAGATAGTTAGAAAATCAGAGTCACAGACCGACCGTACTGAATGCTGCACACAGCTCACAGCTCAACACAAACTGGGTCCAAGGGCTGGAAGCAGACGGAGTGACTGTCACACAAATGTGGGGACTCAGAAGTCCTTCTGCCCATTCAAGTCCCTCAGAGCTGAGGTCATGCCAGGCATCATTGGAAGAACAAAATCATTGTGATTCCACTCTGTGGTGAAGGCAGTTAACTATTTCACCAGCTGTACAAGTGTAAAAAAGTCATCTTGCTGGGGGTGGTGACTCATAACTGTAAGCCCAGCACTGGGGAGGAAGAGGCAAGAGGACTGCTGTGAGTTCAAGGCTACACAGTGAGCTCAAGGCCAGCCTGAAGTACAAAGTGATATCCTGTCCCTCTCCCCGCCAAAAAATATCAAAAGTACAAATAGCATCGTTGTATGAAATGTCTTAGAAGACTTTTGGTATTGTCATGCAAAATATAATTATTACCAAGTGAAGTGACACTTGCTCTGTCTTCTAAAATTGCTTGAGTTACAGCTAAGAGT
Source organism: Petromus typicus (assembly GCA_004026965.1). NCBI lineage: Eukaryota > Metazoa > Chordata > Mammalia > Rodentia > Petromuridae > Petromus > Petromus typicus. The sequence goes on along the minus strand of PVIR01023190.1, from coordinate 12,515 downwards.
AAGGGAGATAGGGAAGGAGACATTCATTTAAAAATGTTCAGTCTTTTTATTGGTACATATTTGCCTTATATCACGCTGACATTCATCTTAGGGAGTAGGTGTCTATGCTTAGGGGCTTTGTGTTCTACTGACCTCTTTAAATTTTTGCAACAGGGGAATGGAAAACAAAGATCTCAGAGTGCTGTAGTGGAATACCTGAAGTTTGAGAACCATAATCCTCTCGTTGTCTTTCATTATCTGGATCATATCTGCATTCATTTTCTCAGTCAGCTGTTTGATGTGTTCCTGATAACTGATTTCTTTCTCTTTCATCATCTGGTCCTTTTGTCTGTTCTCATTCTCCAACATTTTTGCAGTAGTCCGTGCAGAATTTGCTCTGGCACGTTCCACTGCAGAAAAACAGAAAGAAGAAAAATGGAAGTGGGTTCCCATGTTGCCTCCTCTCTCTCCCTCCTACTCATACTTGTTAGGGTGATGTGCTGCTAGGATCCAAGACACATCTGCCTTGCTCTAGTTTGAGGATTCCAGACTTACTTAGTCAAATTATTTAAACCTTTTAGAGCTTTTGAAACCATGTAGCCTCCTGACTTGTTTCTCACCTTCGATCTCCTTTTCTTTCTCCGTGAGTGTCTGGTCCATCTGTAAAATGGCATTGGTCGTATCCTCCTTGGACTTCAGGTATTTCTGCAGAACCTCTTCAGCCTTTGAGACCGGAGAGTGTAGAGTTAACAGTAGGGAGTGACTGTGAGAACTCACCACTCTATCCTCCAAGAATCACCCTTTTTGCCCTGATACTACAGCGGCCGAGATTCCTATCACAGCTGCGGTCCCAGGCCTCAGGCTGGCCAGAGCTCCTAAGCAGTGTTCCTTATGGGAGGTTAGCTGGGCAAAGACACTGTCTGTCCCGTGAGGTCTGAAAGTTGAGTTAAAGATTCCATGGTCTCTATGGGCTGCATGTGTGGAAGGATGGAAGCTGGGGTGGAGAAAGCAGATCCGAGCAAAAAGTGAAAGTGGGAAAAAAGGCAAGGAAGTGTGGGGTTGTGGGAACAATGGAAAGGCAGACAGAAAATGACATCATTTGGCGTCCTGCATCCACTTGTCATTTTAATGGTAGTTTGAACGTGACGAAGTATCATTTTTGTTTAAGGTTCAGTCATTGGTTTTTGGCTCCTGATAAGGCAAAACTTGCAGCTGTGATAATGGAAAACAGTAACACTCCGGTTATCCTGATAATGTATCCTGACTTGCTACCTGTGTGCACTGTGAAGAGTGTCTAGGACATACCTAGTGTTCCTCATACATGTTACTGAGTGAAAATGTGACCGTTATGGTGACAGAAAGTACATCCCTGAGCAATGGCCTTGGGCACACTGGTATTTAAGACAGCCTCAGCAGCTTCCTAGAATGTACAGATACATTTGAGTTACCTGTATCCCCTTCCTGGGTACTTCATGATACTTTTTCTGCAGGTCTTCTACCCGCTGAAGAAGGAGACGGTAGCCCCCTGGCCTAGAATAAATCCCTTGTTTCACCTCTTCTTCCAGGGGACTGAAAATATCCTGAAGTAAAGCTGAACAGCGATCTGAGGATGCTTTCAAATCCTGTTGATAGAAGCGTTCTCTCTCTTTCTCTAGCTGGGCCTTTAATGGAAGGATAGAATCATGGGAAAACAGGTTAGCTCACCTCCATTTCTGGAAATGATTTTTTTAAAAAAATCTATGACTCCCCTAGAAAAATTGACAGGAGACCCTCATGGCACAAGATCCTTACTTATCCTCCTATCTACTACTGTCTCTGTCTCCTTGGAGTGAAGATTCAGAACAGAGATTTCTAGGCTTCTACTTTTTATTTTCTGGTGGTCCTGATGACTGGGCAGGCCCTTGCACAGCCTGGAATCCACTGCTAAGCTCTATCCCTAGCCCCAATTGCTAGTATTATGCCTCACCTTTATATGTAAACTTCCACCTTTTTGGATTGGGTTGATGATTGCACGTGGAACAAATTTGCTCAAATAAACCTGTTTCTTTGCTTTTGGCTTTGATATCAAATCAGTCTGACAACATGGGCATATACTTTGGTCAGAAGCACTAATTAAAAACTATATGCATTTTATTAAATGAAGGGAGAGATTTTGAACTTAATCATGAGACAAAAGTATTTCCAAATTTTGAGTCCATAATGACAAAAGTGTTTCTTCTCCTTTTGATTATTCATATGTACTCGACACAGTTTTGAAATCAAGTAATTTATTCTTTTGTTTATAGTGTTTTTGAGACAAGGTCTCACTTTGTAGTTCAGGCTGGTTCTGAACTCAACCTCCAACTCAGTAATTCTCTGGCTTCTGCCTCCCAAGTGCTGGGATTACAGGCATGAGCCACCACGCCTAACCCTGTGGTACATGGCTCTGATTACTGGTAGGTGTGAGTCTCTATACCCGGCACTGTTGTATGTGGTTACTGGGGATTAAACCCAGGACCTTGCACTTGTAAGACAGGTGCCCGACCACTGAGCTAAATCCTTGGCCCATCATGTAATTTATTTTCAAAATATCCACACTTATTTTTTCATAGCTCTTTGCCTTCAGAAGTTCAAACCTACAGAAACATAAGAAGAAAAAAATTACCGCTAATTCCTTCTGAAATATTTGATCCTCATCCTTGAAGGAATGTTTCATGAAGACCTCAATGGCCTCCTGTTCACAGGCCCTGTGCACGTCCAGCAGCTCCTGGAGGGTTTCTGTGGGCAGCTGCACCTTCTGTCCCATCTGCTGCTCATAGTGGGCCAAGGCCTTCTGCACTGCAGCCGAGTTCTCTCTCTGGGCCATGGCCAGGACTGCGTTCTCCATGCAGGGCAGATCCCCGCTGCTGATGGCACTGATGTAGGTCAGCAGTAGGGTCTCCAGACCTGCATATAGAGAATAGGTGGTGGTCTTGTTATAACAAGGGTGTAATTCAACATATCAATTATCTTGTTTTGCTCAAGCATCAATGTTCTTAGCGTCACCCTGCCATTTGAGAGAAGTGCAACATTTCAACTTCCATGACAGATTTGTTGGATTAGACTGTCCTCTGGCAGGTCCCCAGGTGATATGTACGCATGCCTAGTGAGCACCCTGGTTTTAAACTAAGTAGATTTCTCTTTGTGGAATGTTGGCCTGTACTTTAACTACAAGTACCATTAAGACTGACACCGTATCTCTTCCATTTGTGCCTGGGTCATGGTCCTCGTCCATAGTGAGCCTTTGATCACTATTTATGGAAGAAGAGCTGTGATTCCTATCAAAAGGAACTATCATTTGGCTGATTAGAATAAACAACAGTATCCAAGAGAACTTTCTTTGTGGCTGATGCAGCACTGACTAGCCATGTGGCACATGGGTGCTTGAACTCCGTTTTTAATTTTCTCTCATTGAGATGAATTTACCATTAAGTTTAGGTAGCCCAGTTGCCTTGTGGATACCACATTGCAGCTGAAGTCCAGTTTAATGAGGCATTTTTCAGAAATGAAGCTGTTTTCCCCTTTTGACCTTTCTTGCGTTTTTCAATTAAGAAATATGATAAATGAAATCTACTATAAAGGTAGGTGACATCTAAAATTTAGGGTAGCATAGTGCAATAGTTTGCAGTTTTCAAAGCTGAAACTAGGTTCATTTTATTTCTAATTTTTGACTTATTGGTAAGTGAAATTCTGGGAAAGGTACTTACGAGGCCCATTGACCTCGATGCCCCCTGGGAGAGTTTTGGTCTTGGAAGAGCTGAAGATGTAGGAACAGAATTCTGCAACTTGCTGTACAAAGTCAGGCTCCAGCTCATCATCGTGCAGTGTCTCCAGCTTGGCCAGCTTCTTCTGATGAGTGGGCCTAGTGAAGACAAAACATTTCTTCTCTGGGAAGAACTTCCGGATACAGAGTCGAGGCAGATTAAATTTTTTCTCTTTCTCACTGGTACCTGTAGGATGATAAAAAAGGGATTTACTTGCTGAAGGGTTTGAACATTTTGATAAAGTAACAAATAGCACGTATTTTCAGCTTTTTAGGCTAGATACCCACTTTCCTATGCATATATTCAGTTATGGTAGAATGACAATATGCAGACAATAAATAAGTCAGTGATTGCAGCATTCTTTTAATAGCATTCACTTTAGCAGGAGACAGAACTGGTGGAGCTGTCATTTGTCTGTGGGCCATGCTTTTCCAACTCTTGGACTAGAACAATGTGTTTGTGCTTTTTTTTTTTTTTGAGATAGTGTCTTTCTGTGTAGTTCTGGCTGGCCTTGAACTCATGGGAATCCTCCTGCCTCAGCCTCCTGAGTGCTGGGATTACAGACTGTGCCACCACACCCAGCTGATTGTGCTTCAATCTGTTTCCTTCAAATACGTATCTGTTGTATGTCACAGTTTTGAGTCAGTAGAGTCACATATCTTAAGCCAGAAGATCGAATTCACCTATTGCAACAAAAGGAGAGAAAACAGAAACTGCTCTTCATGGACTGATGAGCATCTATGTCGATTCTGGAGCTCAGTTAGTGCGGACCTCTCTGCTAACAGCCTGAGTCTGCCCACATCACTGGAGTGTGAGTACTTTAACTCTTTCAGGAACAGACTCTGACAAGGCAGCGCTGACCTGAAGAAAATGTGGCATATCTTCACGGTGGGATTTTATTCAGCCACAAAGAAAGATGAACTTGGGTCATTTGTGGAAAAACAAGTGGCTCTTGAGATTCGAATAGTTAAGTAAAATAAGCCAGTAACAGAATGTTAAATATTGCATGGTTTTTCTTATATGAGAAATTCAAAATAGAGATAAATTAAAGAGGAAAAGCAAGGAGAGATGATAGGAAATAGGGAAGTAGACTTTTGGGGGTCTGGGGAAAGAAATCAAGGGAAGAGTTGAAAGGGGCATACGTGTGGAAAATAGTCCTAGAAATGTAAATAGTACCTATAGCAATCATACCAATGAAAATAAATCTGTCCCTCAAGCAAGGAAGAAAATATTTTAAATGTAACCTATTAACTCAGATATTAAACATTAATTTCTAGGAGCAGCTAGGTGGAAACAATGGAAAACTGTTAATGTAAGAAAAAAGGTATAAGTTGAAAAGCAACAATAATTTCTAGTGTTTCAATATCTCTTTTCACAAGTTACACATCTTCGCTACCTTGCTTTAGCTTCAGGGAATTCTTCAGGTAGGTGTCTGCCGAGATGGTTTGTCCATCCTGCTCCAATTCCAGGCAGAAATCCCTCAGCGTCCACACAAAGTCCGGGAAGAAGCTCATGAAGTCAGCTGAGTCTTCAACCTCTTCACTGTCAAAATGGTCAGGTGAGGATTTTGCTCTGATCAGGTCTGTCAGCTCCGTGACATAGCTGAGACGCTAAGGAGAACTGGCAAAAATCACAGGACACCCCCCATGATGTATTTATTCAATAAATTCCCAAACCTTCACTTGTCTGTGTTGTTAACACAAAGGCCACTGCTTTGGTAGATACATGAATCGTTTCCTGTATGGAAGTGTTAATTATGTGTTCTTGTTTTGAGCTGGCTTGACCGGGTCCACAGTCCGGCGGCTCATTTATTAATCCAGGCCTTTTGTCTGCCTTTCCTTCTGTTCTGAACATGAAAAGGATACTACAGTTGGTCCATGGCCTCTTTATCAATGATTCCAATGCTGTTGTACACGAAGGTGCTGCTCAGAAGTATCGACAGGGCAAAGATCCAGGAGTCGTTTTGGGCATTAGTCTGGAAGTCAGCACACATTTGGATCACGAAAAATTTTTATTCTTATGTCACTTTAATGATCAGCAATGGTAAAATTATGTTCATTTATTTACAGATTTCTAGACTAATTATGTAGAAAAGGAACCCAGTTCCAAACAAACGTGTTGGCTGTATGACTTGAATTTTAAGTTTTTTTAAATTAGTATTTGGTTTATACTGATTCTTACTGGGCTCTCTTAGAATTATTGATTGGATCATTGAAAAACAGTCAAGGTTGTGAGCATTCTAAGGTCTTTAGGAAAAATTAAATTAAAAAAAAATTCTCTCTCCCCCCTTCTTAAGAGTAAAATTTATTTAGAAGAGATTTAGGACTGTGTGTTGTAGTCTGGTTGTAATTACACTTGCATGAGGTGCTGAGGCAGAAGGATTTGCAAGTTCTAGGCCAGCGTGTACAATTTATAGAGACCCTCTCTAAAGAAAAGGAAAAGACCTTCGGCTAGGGACATAAGTCAGTGACAGAGTGCCCAACATTTAAATTCCCAGTACTGCCTAAATGAGTAAATAAATAAATACGTTCACAAGTAAAATAAATCAGTAGATATATAAAATTGGCTTATAGTATTTTCAGCAGTTATGATATACCTGAAACATAATCTATCTTATTAAACATCCAAAAGTATTTTAGAAGGCATATATAGAATTGTTACATCAGTGGGACACATTAGAAAACTGAAGCCAAGTCAAATAATTTGATTAAGCATCTTGAACTAGCAGTAGAATTTTAATTTAAACAAAGTTATAAGGTTTCAAAACACAAACTCAACTAAAATTCTCTGCAGGATGAGACTTTCGCCACTGGGCCAGGGATTTAGCTCAGTAGCTCCACCTCCTGCCTTGCAAGTGTAACGTTGTGAGTTTGACACCTCGCCCCCGACCCCAAACAGCCAAAAAAGAAAAAAAGACCTTTGACACTCAGTTTATAGGTCGTTTCATTTTGCATGTAAGTAAATGAAATTTTCCTGGTCTCTGGTTCTAAACTTAATCTCGTGTTAGCAAAAATGAAAATATATGTGGGCCGGGGATATAGCTCAGTGGTTCCGGCGCCTGTCTTGCAAGCGCAAGGACCCGGGTTCAATCCCCGGTAACCACATAACAATACTGGGTGTGGAGACTCACCCCAGCGGCAACCAATACCACATACCACAGTGCCGGGCGTGGTGGCTCACGCCTGTAATCCCAGCACTTGGGAGGCAGAGGCAGGAGGATTGCT